>JAODAL010009069.1:0-113245 GCA_025379985.1 Phyllomedusa bahiana
TTTTTTTGGAATGAGTTAAAACGGTTTCAGGGTATCTTAGAGGTTATATATATTTTGATCAATTTTTATTAAGATTTTTGGTAGTGTTTTTAATTTTTATTTTTTACTTGCAGTATAAATGACATGCTAGCTTTACTCAGCAGGTTAAAGGGGTTTTGCCACGAAGTAAAATTGACGTGGGAAGCTTGCAAATGAAATAACAAATACTTTCATCATTCATTATTACTAAAAATTCTGTACCGTTTTTGTTTTAACTGCTCCTTTAGTGATCCATTGTTTACAGCTCGTCTCCAGGGGATATGACCATGGCTGAGAGCTCTTCAGTCCTGGCCAGACAGGCTCAGACATCACCTCTCCTCTCAGGCAACTACTGAGTCTTCAAACCCCAGGTGCTGTCACTCTACTTCTGTCCTCTGTACTGCTTAGTAATTAGTCAGACAGTACAATTAAATAAAAAAGAAACCTCAATGAGTTATGTGCATTGATAAAGAGAAAAAAAAAAAAAACGGTATAGTTCCTGCAGGGATTTGAACCTAGGACCCTTGTGCCTGGAGGCAAAAACTTTACCTCACAGCTACTCACAATGCTTTACATAAACTTTCTTTGACTACAAAGAGGAAAGACATGGGGATGTCATCCTGCCGGGTCCCATGATATGCAATTCAAACAAATCACACACACACCCTTCTGAGAACACAGAGCTGAAGAACTGGATACAGGAGGTATGAAATGAGATTGTGGCAAAACCCCTTTAATACGATTACAGAAATACCCAATTTGTATTTTTTTATGTTTTACTGCTTTTACACAATAAAAAAAACTATTATTCAAAAAGGAAAACACCTCTTTGCGTCGCCATAACTTTTTTATTTTTATACATACGAAGCTGCATAGTGGCTTATTTCTTATGTTTTTATTGGTATCATTTTTGGGGGGGCAAGGCTTTTTGATTTCTTTTAAATTCATTTTGTGGAATCCAGGATGAAAAAAATACTTAAATCCTAATAGGGTTTTTAATTTTTAAAGTGAGTACACCCCTAAGGGAAAATGGTCAGATTGTGCCCAATTAGCCATTTTCCTCCACAGTGTCATGTCACTCATTAGTGTTACAAGATCTTAGGTGTGAATGGAGAGCAGGTGTGTTAAATTTGGTGTTATCGCTCTCATGCTCTAGTAATGGTCACTGGAAGTTTAACCTGGCACCTCATGGCAAAGGACTGGCTGAGGATCTAAAAAAAACAACTGTTGCGCTACATAATGTTGACCTAGACTATAAGAAGATTGCCAACACCCTGAAACTGAGCTGCAACATGGTGGCCAGGACCATGCAGCGGTTTAACAAGACAGGATCCACTGAGAACAGAGCTCGCCATAGTCGATAAAAGAAGTTGAGTGCATGCGCTCAGCATCATATCCAGAGATTATCTTTTCCAAATAATCATATGAGTGCTGCCAGCATTGCTGCAGAGGTCAAAGGGGTGGAGAGTCAGACTGTCAGTGCTCACACCATAAGCCACATAATGCATCAAACTGGTCTGCATGGCTGTCATCCCAGAAGAAAGCCCGCAAACAGTTTGCTAAAGACAAGCAAACTAAGGACATGGATTACTGGAGCCATGTCCTGTGATCTGATAAGACCAAGATAAACTTATTTGGTTCAGATGGTGTCAAGCGTATTTGGTGGCTACCAGGTGAGGAGTACAAAGACAAGTGTGTCCCGTCTACAGTCAAGCATGGTGGTGGGATTGTCATGGTTTGGTGCTGCGTGAGTGCTGCTGGCTGTGGGGAGCTACAGCTCATTGAGGAAATCATAAATGCTAACATGTACTGGGACATCCTGAAGCAGAGCATGATCCCCTCCCTTGGTAAACTGGGCCACAGGGCATTATTCCAACATAATAACGACCCAAAACACACCTCCAAGATAACCACTGCCTAGCTAGAAAAAAAAACACCAGCCCCGTGATGTTCCCATGGAGGAGTGGAAGAGGATTCCAGTGCCTGCAATCTACAAAGCTCTGGTGAAGTCCATGCCCAAGAGAGTTAAGACAATGCTGGAAAATAACGATGACCACATAAAATATTGACACTTTCTGCACAATTTGTCCATTTTCACTTAGGGGTGTCCTCACTTTTGTTGCCAGCGACCACATAATAAGTTCCAGGTCTTCCAGTAGTTAGATAATTTAGAGTAGTGAAGAATCTGATCCTTCATTGTCTTGTATTCAACTTTCCACCTTCCCTGGTAGTCTAGAATAGTGTGGACGTAAGTACTAGCTTTCTTGGTTGATTTTAGTAGAGAAAACCTTAATGCATGCCAAATCTGTTATTGGTTTATGGTAGCGAACGCCAACTTTTTTAATGATAGTGAAGAAGTCAATGTAAACTTCCTTGGCAGTCCAGGGAAATTAAGGAGTCGAAAACTACATGCCTGATTATGTAGGAGGCTTAAAGGGGTATTTCTATTTTAGAGATTTATGGCATACGGACAGGTCTACCTCTGGGACCCGCTCTTATCTTGATAATGAGGGTCCCCTAACAACTGTAGAGAATGAAGAGGTTCTTGTTCATGCGCAGCTCTCTTCATTCTGTTCTTTAGGAGCAAGTATGCTCAAATGTACTCGGAACCCTCTTTAATATAAACAGAGGGAGCCTTTATGTCATTGCATCTAATTTTCGTTAAACATGTTTATTAGAAAAACATGAGCTGGTATACAAACATTATTATAACTATAAGTAAGATAACAAAAAGCCCATAAGATAGGGCTACATGAGAGAACAATGAAACTCAGTTCAAAACAAGGTTGCATATTCCAAAAATGAAGTGCCAACAACCTACAAAAGTGTAGATCAATTATGAGCAAATCCATTAGATGTAAGGGAACAATTAAAAACCGGGTACAAAGTGTCTTGATGAGTTTCCAATCTACCATAAAGAGCGTTTTTTTGTTACAAAAAATGAGGAGAGTCTATTAGCCCGAAAGTTCACACAAGCAGTTAAAGTTAATTTGCTAACTGCTAATATTTTCAGAGAGAGATGGAATATCAGGATTTTTCCCAATGGAAAGCCAGAGCATCCTGGTTGGCAATAAAAGTTGGAGGAAGAAAACTTTTCCAGAGTTTGAAAGAGAGAGTTTTTCCCAACAATTAAAAAGACATTTTATAGGAATACCTTTTTTGAGGGTAAAATCCAGTTATTCTTTAGGACATTTAGAGACCAAACTTTAAAGAGGTCCAAAATAAAATCTAGTGGAGAGTGTGGGTGAGGGCGCCCAGTAAAGAAAGAATCTCGGGATGAACACTCACTGGACTAGGGTGAAAGAGGGAGTTTTTTCCATTTAAACCCAAACGGTAGAGTCTAATTGAATGCCAAAGGAAAAAAGGCTTGGTCTAAAAGGATTGCAATATTATAGAAAATAGATTCGGTACCGATAGGCCCCCAATTTTTATGACTACAATATAGGAGGGCCTTTTTTAATTCAGCCTTCCCTGTTTTCCAGATAAAGGCCCGCAAGGAGGCGTTGAATCTAAGAAAAATAGTTGTTGGTACAAAGATAAGGGTTTGGCTTTGCAAATAATAAAATAAATTTTTTGGGAAAGGGACATCTTAAATAAAATTAATTCTGGCAATCCATGAAAGGTTAAAAGGGAGTAATTATTTATTTCTTCTTTCGAAATCTGAGAATAGTACATTGTAAATTTAATTTAAATTTAGTTTGAATAGGGGAGGGGTAACCTCAATACCTAAATAATTGACAGATTCACCCTGACCAATAAAGCCGAAATGTTGTAAACCTTGGTGTTTTGGATGGTAGGGTTAGTTATGGGGGAAAAAAAGAATTTTGACTTGTTAAATATTATTAAAAGGAGAGATAAGAGAATAACTTCCAGAGTCCCAAAATGTGTGAGATAGAGGAGAAGTTGGATCAGTTGTGATAAGCATTACATCACTGCGTATAAACTTATTTAAAGCTGACATTTGAACTTGTTGGGACCCAGAAATGCATGGGTATGTCTAATGTGTTCTGCCAGAGGTTCCTTTCATAAGACAAAAATGAGGGGGGAGAGTGGACCCCCTTTGTCTATATTCCAATAGATAGATCAAAAGGAGAAGACAGAAAACCAAGCAAGAACCTAGCTGACGGTTTAGAGTAAAGTGCCAAATTGCATCAAGGATGAATCCTGAGAACCCAAAATCTCTCCAGAACAAAACCTGATATACTGCCAGTTGACCCTAATCAAAGGCCTTCTCTGCATCTAAAGAGAGGAAGGCTATTTTTTGTTTTGAAGATGGATGCTATCTGAGCTAAAATCAAAGGAACGCGGGTGGCATCTCTTGCCTGTCTACCTTGTACAAAGCCCACCTGGTCCTTGTGTATAAGACCTGGAAGAATACTGTCGGGACACAGGCAAGAATTTTTGCATATACTTAATGTCTGTATTTAGGAGGAGAAAATAGGTCTGAAATTGGAAGTTTTATCCTGGGGTTTTTTACCAGGTTTCGGTAGTGTTTAATAATGGCAGAAAAAAGTTTCTTTTTTGCGGGCTTTCAGAGGTGACTATAATCATTAACAAAGGAGGCCGGGTTAAAGGGGCAAGTAGGCTGAAAATATATGAAAAATTTCATTTGTTAGACCGTCAGGACCCGGGGCTTTATTTAATTTGCTAATATTAATGCTTTATGACCTCTGATATGGAGAAGGGGTTGTTCAGACTTAAACTGGGAACAATTCAAAAGAGGGAAGATTAATAGGAAGAAAGGAAGTAGTTGATTTCTGAATCTAGGGGTAATTTTAACTTTTTCCCCGCGATTGCAGTTTTGTATAGTTTTAGAGTAATATTCCGCAAATTGTTGTTCAAAAAATCAATTGGTTTAAATGATCTTTTCCCCCTGGTGTTTGTTAGGTGGGAGATACGGGATTTGGCATGTTATGTATTTTAATCCTTTTAGCAAGGAGTTTTTGAGGGCCTGTCACCTTGAAGATAAAACTGCCATTTTAATTTCGCCAGGTTGAATTCGTATTGATTTAAATAGAGTGATCTCAAATTGTTCTTAAAGGAGTTGTCTCATTACGAGCTTTCAGCCTGTCAGTGTCCCTGGTAAGTTGAACTGAGGGGCGTGCTAGCTTGTCTGTCTGTTCTGCTCCCTCTCCCCCCTCCCTCAGCACACAGGCAGCCTACGTAACTTCTATACAGGGGGGGGATGGGGTTTGCTCTCAGATTTCCACCCTTTGTGGTGGCCCCGCCTAGTTTCTGTATGCGGGAAAGAGGGCTGATCTATGAGTGTAGAGAGGAAGGTGAAGTGGTGTGCTAACAGAGCAGAGGGATTGCAAGTGTTTCCTATATCCCCTGCTTAGTTTAAACAAGTCTCCACATCTCCACAACAACAAGGGCAGTGTTACTATACTCAGGATGTCCTCACTAATACTGGGGAACATAAAGTATTCAAAATTCCTGATCTCTATAGTATTAGTATAGTCACAGTTTCCAAAGACATATCATGATTATAAAACAAGACAGGGTCACTGCTGTCACATCTATCTGTGTAGAGAGCAGGGGGAAGCAGGCAACACACAGGGTTAATCCAGGCAGTAAGGACACAGATGCCAGAGTCCTCCTCCCCCTCCAGAAGCATCTGTGCGGGAGGGCCTTCTCTGCTCCGACCTGTCTTCAAAGGTGATGAGTCATTCAGGACCTGACAGCCAGTAAGATAAGGATCAACAGGTCGGCTGCTATAGAAGATTTGAGGAGCTGATTAAATACTAACAGGGCTAGCTCAAAATCAGTTAGGACATTTGAATGAACATATATTGCAAAGCTGCTTGTTTTTTAAAGATCTTTAAATTAAAACCCAATCATTGTAGCGAGACAACCCCTTTAAGGATTGCAAGATGGTTTTTCTTGGGAACGGAAGGGTTTTGTTTAAAGTCAATGTCTGCTGATTGAATCTCTGCAAGAAGGTTAGTAATGGACTTTTGGTGTTTCCTTTTCTCCCAACTTACTAATGGATGCAGACTCCCTTATAAATGCCTTGTAAAGCCACACCACAGAGTGGAGGGAGAGGAAACGGAGGGAGAATTAATAATAAAGAAATCTTTTAGTAGGGTTTTTAAGTATAAGACATTTTTTCTGATTTCTTGAGTAAGAAATTATTGAGCCTCCAAGGGAAAGACCTCAAAAATTTTAGTGGGGTAATCCAAAATTACATCTATTGTGTGGGGGTCTGACCAGTGATATGACCTATTGAAGCAAGAATAAAATTGATAATGTTATTTTATCTACTAAAAAGAAATTTTATGTTTTGAGTGGATACACTTAGCAGCAAAAAATATGAGTAGTCCCTTTCATTTGGGTGAAAATAAATGCCACACATCGTGGAGGTCTTCTTCCAATAGAAGGGGTTGGAGATCTCGGGGTGGAGCTATCTCCCTTACTTTAGACCCGTCCAACTCTTTAATAACAACACGCATTGAAATCTCCACATAATATAAACCACCTCTTCTTTTTGTTATGGAGATAATTTTTTTTTTAAAAAATGAAAAACTGTTTAGTATTTGGAGCAATAAATTGTGACTAAAGTACAAATTTAGAATGATTTTGCCAAATTAGGATGACATATCTGCCTTCTGGTCCAAGAAGGATTGAAAGAAGGTAAAAGAAACAAGTTTTTATAATAATTGCAACACCAGCTCTTTTCTGTAAAGAATGGGGCTTGAAAAAAATAAGGAAAGTTGTTATTTCTTTAATCCCATGCGCATCTGTGCCAGCAAGTGCGTTTCCTGTAAACAAGATTATATCTGATTTGGATTTAACGACGTCTCACCATAACATAGAGAGCCCTTTAATGGTGAGTTTTTAAACCCTTCACATTGTACGAAATGAGCTTTATAGACATCGTAAATTTATAATCTAAGCAAAAAAGCAGATTACACACCCTTTAGATAAAGAAAAAATGGAGAAAATTGCAAAAACAATAACACAATAAAAACTCATTTCCAGTAATTATGTAGAAGAACTAAGATTAACTAGGGATGAAGAAGATCTGTTAAACAATTTTGTGGTAACAGAACTTATTCCTTTAAAGGAATCTTTGTGGGGCAAGTCCGCCTTTGGATCTGCAATAAAGCTTGAGCGAAAACCCAGGCATCCCCCCTGGAAGCATACAAACAAGAAAAGGAAATATGAGGAAAGTTTATTCTACAAGTCTCGATCTGAGCCTGGAAGATTTTTCGACCAAAGAGGGGTGGATCATCTCTGACGAAGTCTGCTTTTTCCGTACTGGACTGGAATCAGAGGTAGGCAAGAGGGTCCAATTCTTTAAAATTTTAAACAGCTTCCTCCGGTGAGGTTGCATTACAATTTGAGACTCTTCTTTGTGATGAGTTTTACTGGGAAGGCCCCAGCGATATGTGATTCCGTTTTCTCTGAGGATTTTTTGTGTATGGCTGAAATTCCCTTCTTCTCATCATGGTCCCGCGAAAGGTCTGGAAATATAGTTATGGCCTGGAAAGCGTTCTGGAAGGAATCAGCCTTGTGAAGAGCTCTTAGGAAATCTTCCTTAATAATTAAAAAAATAATACGTGCATAGTGTCTCTGGGATTTGCTGGGAAGAATTCCTGGGTTTTTGGAATCCTGTGGATTCTATCAAAATTAGGTCATGTTGTCACAGTTTGGAAGTAGTAAGGACATCAGATCCGTCAAGTATGCATTAAGTTGGTTGGGAGAAACGGTTTCAGGATGCCCCGAATTTGTGATATGTTTCGCCTGGATCTGTCCTCCAAATCCAGGGCCTTGATTGAGGGGTTTGCTGCACCTCTTCTTCCAGAGTTTGAATTGGCATCAAATTAAACTATTGTGAAGAAACCCCAAAATCAAGCCTTTTAGATTCGAAAGTGTTCCGCCCTGTCCGCCAAGGACAGAAATATCTGTTTTTAAACTCTGACATCATCTTTTCATGTCAGATTGTAAGGGTGCGCAAAATAAGAGAAAAGCTGCTGGAGGGGAGGCTACTGTCAGCGGCTGTGACTCTGAGGCCTCCTGTGGTTAAGTCCACTGAGTCGCTCTTGGGGGACAGTGGGAGAGGGGGGGTGTAAAAATGAAGACCTTTTTCGTTGAAGAGTTAGAATGTGATGATGAAAAGGGAAAAACTCTGGAGTTTGAAAGGCTGGATTTGGGTTATTCTTTTTTTGTGGTGCCCCCCATGGTTTGAGTAGGTATTAGGTTTGTGAGTAAACAACAAATGCCCAATAATGAAATTGATAGGTGTGAGGATTTCCAAAACCGTGTTGGTGCAGAATTCTACAGATTAAGAGTCCTGAGCCTTATTTCTAGATTGCACGAGGATGCCTCTGCATAATCCGATTTCAGTATGAAAGCAAAGATAGATTAAAGGACTATAGTTGGTACATTCCCTGGAAGACTTGGACTACAGTTGCCTCACTTATGAGGAGTTATTAATAGTAGATAGGTATCCTGATATGAGAGGAAGATGCTTGGGTTTTGAGCTTGGCCCGACAGGGTTTAAAAAAACGACAAGACTAGTGCAACCAGATCTGAAAAGAATTGTAGTAGAGCAATCACACACCTCAATGAAGAGGTGTAACAGGGGTAATCCCCTTGTTTTGTTTAGAGATCCCCTAGGGCAAATGTTTCCCGAGAACAGTTGGGAGACCATCAGTTATTGCTGAGAAGCCCAAAACTATATTGGTGACCAGTATCCCCCAGGTCCTCTCAGATTTTTGAAATAAAAATTGGGCAGTTTTAAAAAGTTGCTGGGGAAAACTGCAGGGCAGAAATCTGAGAGCTGCGTAGCAAGGGGAGGGGGAAGGGGGACAGGCAGCTCCTACAAAGATGGAGCTTACAGCTTTTTTGGGAAGCTTCAGACATGAGAGTCACTGGCAGAATTCAGGAGACTCACAGGTTAAGATGTTATGTGGTCCCCCGGGCTGGAGAAAGGTACCTTGATTTTGGGTCTGCAGGGGCAGCTGTATATCACTGCCCAGTGAAAGGTGCAGTATGTCTGCAGCTGTAACAGGCGCCTGCAGTGTCGAGTGTTAAAAGCTGTGTCTTGGGCACCAACTGTTCTCCACGTCAGGTACTGGACAGGCTGCTGTGAATGGCTTCAGTCCAGGTACTTGTTACAATGAAGGAAAGCCGCATGTATTCAGCTGGGTCTTGTGATCTGCTACAGAAAAGGCTGCATACACAAGTGGTAGGCCGCAGTGTAAACTCCGGGTTATTAGTGAGTAAGTCCGTCCAGGTTGATATCACCCTGCAGCGCTTTACTTCCCCAGGTCAGACATACATGCCAACTCTCCCGTTTTTGGCGGGGGGGTCCCGCTATTTGGGGTCCCCTCCTGCCCTCCGGGGGAGTTGGCATTCCTCCCGCCGCCAGCAGGCGGCGGGGGTCCTTTAAATGGCCGCGGCGACAGAGTAGCGCTACGCTGTCGACGCCAGGCCGCTCCTACAGGCGGGTGAAGCGGCCGCTGCGCCCGCTTCACCCGCCCGGAGTCTCGCTGTGCAGGGAGGAGGCAGGAGGGATCGCTCCCTCCTCCCTCCTCCCCCTGTATGTCCAGCGCCGGGGTGTGCGCCGCACATACAGGTCAGCGGCGCAGGGGAAGTGACGCGCGGCTGCAGGGGAGTGACGCGCGGCTGCTCTCACTTCCCCCAGTGCCGCTGAGGAGATCGTCCGGAGCGGCCGTGCTGCAGGAGCCTGGTGAGGTAAGTGGATTTTATTATTTTATTTTTATTAGCTATATGGGGGGCTCTGCCTGGCAACAATGGGGGCACTACCTAGCAACTATGTGGGCACTACCTGGCAACAGTGGGGGCACTACCTGGCAACAATGGGGGCACTACCTGGCAACAGAGGGGGCATCTACCTGGCAACAGAGGGGGCACTACCTGGCAACAATGGGGGCACTACCTGGCAACAGAGGGGACATCTACCTGGCAACAATGGGGGCACTACCTGGCAACAGAGGGGGCACTACCTGGCAACAGAGGGGACATCTACCTGGCAACAGAGGGGGCACTACCTGGCAACAGAAGGGACATCTACCTGGCAACAGAGGGGACATCTACCTGGCAACAATGGGGGAACTACCTGGCAACAATGGGGGCACTACCTGGCAACAATGGGTGCACTACCTGGCAACAAAGGGGGCACTACCTGGCAACAAAGGGGGTACTACCTGGCAACACTGGGGACATCTACCTGCCAACAGTGGGGACCTCTACCTGCCAACAGAGGGGGCACTACCTGGCAACAGAGGGGGCATCTACCTGGCAACAGAGGGGGCACCTACCTGGCAACAATGGAGGTACTACCTGGCAACAATGGGGGCACTACCTGGCAACAGATGGGGCACTACCTGGCAACAGAGGGGACATCTACCTGGCAACAGAGGGGGCACTACCTGGCAACAGAGGGGACATCTACCTGGCAACAGAGGGGGCACTACCTGGCTACAATGGGGGCACTACCTGGCAACAGAGTTGACATCTACCTGCCAACAGAGGGGACATCTACCTGCCAACAGAGGGGGCAATCTACCTGGCAACAGAGGGGGCATATACCTGGCAACAGAGGGGGCACTACCTGGAAAACAATGGGGGCACTACCTGGCAAACAATGGGGGCACCTACCTGGCTAACAAAGGGGGGCACCTACCTGGCGACCAAAGGGGGGCACCTACCTGGCTAAAGAGGGGGCATCTACTTTGCTACATGGGGGCATCTACCTGCCTGTAAGGGGCACTACCTGCTTATTGGGGGTAACTACCTGGCTATAAGGGCATCTACCTGGCTTTCTTCCAAAGCCATTATGCAGTTAGGTGGAGTGGGGTGTGGCTTTTTGAAGGGGCGTGGCAACCGACAAGATGGGCGTGCCCATGCAAATTTTTACCGCGGCGCGCTATGCGCGCCGCCCACTAAAGTCTCCTGCTTTTTCATTTTCAAAAGTTGGCAACGATGAGGTCAGAGGAGAGTGGGTAGTAAGGATTTCATCCCTATTTGGGCTTAGTTTAGTTGATTTCACTTAGCTTCCACAGGAGCTCAGTGGGGATGCTTCCTACTACATTGCTGTCCAGCCTCATATGACATTTATGAGGCTTGCTTTAAGGAAATAAGGTTTAGTGTTGGTGTTACTGTATACCATTTCTATGCAACAATTGTATATTGAAAAAAAAAGTGTCATTAGAAGTTCATAAATTGATTACTTGTCTTTTTGAGAACATTCATCCTTCACATCACGGTCTGCTGCTCCTGTAGAAAGACATTCTGAAAGCGTATTCAGACAGCGGCACATTGTCTCCTTGTGTGTGCATTCCTTTACACTGCCAATACTTTGTCAGGCGTGAATCAACTGAGAATGTGAACACACAATGATTCATGACGTCCAAGAGACTCCCCATAATTATCGATGCTATGGGAAGGGCATGCAGCTATGGACATGACAGTACAACATCCCGTAGGATTATTTAGAGTTCAATTAACTGGCACTGCACAGGCTATAGCTTACTGTGAAGAGGGACAAAAATCCCGAAACAGCATTGTCTGTAGATGAGAGAAACTGGCTTGGCTAAAGTCCTTTTTGCTTTCTCAAGACTCGGTGGGTCATAAGCAAATTGAGGATTTGTTACATCCAACAGAGGGCGCTGCGGGCTTCTCAGCCCCTTTCCCCATAATGCCTTGTGATAGGCAGATGCAAAGTAGAGGGCGAAAAGGCAAAACAAACTCTACAAGCCGTTTGTTTGGTGCTCTCCTTAAGGAGAGATCTTCCCTTCCTGAGCCACTCGATGCCTCCCACACAGCCAGCAGTATCGCTCTTCTCTGCTCTGAAGAGGGACAAAAATCCCGAAACAGCGTTGTCTGCAGATGAGAGATACTGGCTTGGCTAAAATCCTTTTTGCTTTCTCAAGACTCGGTGGGTCAAAAGCAAATTGAGGATTTATTACATCCAACAGAGGGCACTGTGGGCTTCTCAGCCCCTTTCCCATAATGCCTTGTGATGTGACTTTTATAGAATTTTTTCCTCTGTTATGCCTTACCTTACATAGTACTAGAGGAAAACACAGAGGGCGACATATGAATGGGGCTGCGCCAGTTTTCTGGTGTCACAAAGCTGTCGTAGCCCTGTTCTATAGATGCATAAACAGTCACACTCCAAACTTTGGCGCGATAAGCACCTGTGCGGGACTTTCTAATGTGCCAAAGATTAGGGGGTTCTGGGACATGACAATAATGTCAACTTATTTGGAACAAAGTATGATTCCTAGAGGCTTGTGCCTCAAAAAATTTCCCACAACGGAATACTCGGATAGTTTTAAAAACCGATGGAATGAGATTTTAACCAAATGCTCGTTAAAACTAATGAGGCTTATCGTGGAGATTGAAAAACTAAGTTTGGATGAAGTGAAAATACAGATTACACAAGCAAGGGAATTTCTAGCAGTCAGAATCAGATAGTTCTTTATAAGGACTTAATGCTTAAAGGGGTTGTCTCGCTACAATGATTGTGTTTTAATTAAAAGATCTTTAAAAAACAAGCAGCTTTGCAATATATGTTCATTACAAATGTCCTACTGATTTTGAGCTAGCCCTGTTAGTAGTACTACATCAGCTTCTCAAGTTTCTTTAGCAGCTGACCTGTTGATCCTTATCTTACTGGCTGTCAAGTCTGTATGACTCATCACTTTTGAAGACAGGTCAGAGCAGAGCATGCTTCTGTAGTGGAGGGAGGGGGAGGGAGGACTCTGGCTTCTATGGCCGTGCTGCCTGGATTAACCCTGTGTGTCCCTGCTTCCTCCTGCTCTCTACACAGATAGATGTGACAGCAGTGACCCTGTGTGTTACTATAATCATGATGTGTCTGTGGAGCTGTAACTATAATAATACTATACAGATCAGGGAGGCTTGTGAACAGTTCATACTGTGCTGTACTAGTGACACATAGTAACACTTCCCAGCTGCTCTGTGTCTGTTCTGAGAGGGTCTGTTTGTTGCTGGAGATGTGGAGATATG
Source organism: Phyllomedusa bahiana (assembly GCA_025379985.1). Taxonomy (NCBI): domain Eukaryota; kingdom Metazoa; phylum Chordata; class Amphibia; order Anura; family Hylidae; genus Phyllomedusa; species Phyllomedusa bahiana. Next base: position 13,024 of record JAODAL010009069.1, read on the forward strand.
TATGCTAAGCAGAGGGTATAGGAACACTTGCATCCCCTCTATTCTGCTATTAGCAATCATAGACCTCTCCACACTCATAGATCAGCCCTAATACAGCTGATCTAGATGCCTGCAGAAGATCTAGGCAGGCACACACAGGTTTAACTCTGGCAGAAATCCCCCCTGCCCCCCCCCCCCCTGCTGTATAGAAGTTAAGGAGGAGAGCTGCCTGTGTGCTGAGGGGAGGGGGAAAGAGGGAGGAGAAGAGGCAGACAAGCTAGCACGCCCCTCAATTCAACTCCCAGCCACAGACAGAGGCTGAAAGCTTTTAATGAGACAACTCCTTTAAAATGGAACAGAATGTACAAAAATTAGAAGGTCATATTGTCAATATCAAACAAGCTAAGTACAAAAGAGATTCTCAGGACTATGCCAGTGGGAATATTTATGATTGGCATCATAATCGTAATACCCCTAGATCTATCCTAAGAAAGAGAGGTTTTTCCAAGTCACAATGGCCAAGAAGAGTGAGCTTTTCTGATGTCTCTAATACGGACAGATCATCATCCGACACTTCAGGAGATCTTTCTGCTAGTATAAATAGTGACCCACCGATTTCCTCCCAGGTTGATGAAAGGAGATCTAATCGTAACAGCACCTCTACAGTTCCTGTGAATAGTATAGATATGCGATATCCCAACTAAAGGTTTAATCAGACGCCAAAAAACGACAGAGGCAAACATAGGAGGAAGAGGAAGGGGCAATACACGGAAACTGAGGAACTATTATCATCAGTTGTAAACTTATCTGCTCAAATTATTTCAAAAGATACAGTAACTTTATTGAATAAGGGTCTTAGTTTCTCACCCACACGTGACTTTGATATATACCAAACTCTTCTGGATGTGAATCGCATGGTGCGACAAATCACATTAAAAAATCATTTTGCTGGAGATGTTTTGGTACCCATAGAAAAAAAATTCTACTTCTGAGGTAGGGGTGATAGAAAATTGTGTTTATGAGGATAACATTCCAGATTTTAAAGAATTATGTAGTCTGGTAGATTTACAACAGCTAGAGGGAGAATCTACACCAATCGGTGATAACATCATAAATTTTTCCATACGCAACAATTATTTCTACCCCATACAATCCCACCTACAAACGATGGAAATGTTTCAAGATAGGGTAGAAGAGGCATTAGTAGAGCTATATAATCGTGAGGTGGTTGAAAGACACAATCGGACATGCAACAATCTTTCTACAGCACAATATATAGCTCTAAAGAATCTAAAGGAAAACGATAGGCTAATAGTCAGACAAGCAGATAAGGGGGGTGCAGTTGTGCTCCTAGACAGAGACCTTTATAGTAGAGAACTAACTTCCCTTTTCCAAGACAGCACTAAATATAAAGAGGTTCAATTAAATCCCACAGATTTCTGTAGACAACATTTGGTACAGATTTTGGAAGAAGGGGTCAGCTTTGGGGGTGATTGCTAAAAATGAAGCAGAAAAATTCAATATCCCTGATCCCATTATGCCGATTTTTCACGCACTACCTAAGGTGCATACGCAGGTCTTTCCTCCTCCCTTTCGGCCCATCGTCTCAGGTATGGGATCCCTCAATGAGGAACTGGGACGATGGGTCGATTTACAACTTCAGCCTTTGGTTAGAAAGTTACCAGGCTTTTTGCGTGATACCAAACAGCTCATTTTTACATTGGAGTCGAGTAATTGGCCGACCGGGGGGTCCTGGTTGTTATGTGATGTAGTGGGTTTATACCCCTGCATCCCACACGACCAGGCCCTCCCGGTCATGCAAAGTTTTTTGTCAAGATATACAGGTGCGTCAATGGGGGCAAGATTCTCGCCCTCATTGGCAAATATCTATATGTTTGCATGGGACGAAACATTTTTGTACCATCAAGATCATCCCTTTGTAGACTGCATTAAATGGTATTCACGTTATATCGACGATTTGGTGTTCATTTGGGTAGGTGGAAGGAATAGGATCTTGGATTTTGTTGCATATATCAATAGCAACAATATGGGGTTGCAGTTTACCTATGAACATCATGACAAAATTCTGCATTTCCTTGACGTGACATTAGAGGGGCATGAAGAAGGCAATATAATATTACACTCTATCGTAAACCCATGCATAAAAATACCATACTTAGGGCAGATTCCTGTCATCCAGAACATGTATTGAGGAATATTCCGGTAGGGGAATTAATTAGAACAAAGCGTAATTGTTCGTTACCCCAAGATTTCCTAATAGAGAAAACACAAATGTGTGAAAATTTAAAAATTGCTTGCAATCATGTGGATAAAGTGGATAGAAAGTCTCTATTTTTGAAAAAAAGACAAGATGATCAATCAAGGAGAGTCTATAACATTTTCAACTAACTATAGCAAGCAATTCCCTAAAATTGTAAATATTATAAAAACGCACTTACCAATGCTCTTTGTGAATAAGCCCATTAAACAGATGCTTATGAATAATATAAGATACGTTCCACGAAAAGCACCAACTATAGGTTTGCGGGTTTCACCAAGTTTACTGCCAGTGCAACAGGAGAACAGAAATACTTGGTTAGGTACAGCAGGATTTTTCAGATGTGGTCACAATGTTTATAAGGTGTGTGGTTTTGCAAACTTGTTTCTCTTCTTTTAATTCAGGAAAAATATTTGAGATCAGGAGTTTTATAAACTGCAACACCACACATGTCATATACCTGATTAATTGCGAAATCTGTAAATTACAGTATGTGGGGTGTACAACGGGTCCCCTCTAAGTACGCATCCAACGTCATCTTTATGATGCAGTGAAACGGGATCAATTTAAAACATCTGCGGTTTCCAAACACATTGCAGAAGTCCATAGTGGGAGTTGTAGTTCCATCTCAGTGATAGGTATTGAGAAAGTCAAGCGTTCAGTACGCGGAGGTGATCTACATAGAAAGCTGTTAGCGAGAGAAGCCTGGTGGATCTACCACCTGGATACACGGGTCCCGGATGGTTTGAACACCAGGCAAGACATCCAGTATCACTACTAATATCGTATATGTTGCCATTCTTAATTGTTTTTATTTTGTAAGGTGTTTTAAAGATGGAGTTAGCCACGCCTACTTTAGATTATATAAGAACACCTGTTAGGGTTGTGTTGTAGTCATGAGTAAGGGTCATGTGACCCGAAACGCGTCAACAACTGTTTGGTTGCATTAGCCCGATAGCTGTGGATTTCACTTGTCTGTTGTTTGGATACACTTTTAAAAGGATGAAATAAAAAGTAGCGAAATTGCTTTTTAAACAAGCCCGGTCTGCTTCTACGTTGGTTTTGCACATGGAAGAACTTTGTTTGAAAAAACAAATGCACACTGGTGTGGCAGCAATACATATAGACATTCAAATTCAAAAAACAGTGGCACACTATGGACTAAGGAAACCATCAAATGGGACATAGGAAATTTGGAAAAAGCATTACTGCTAACTAGGATACATGAAAAAAATTGAGGTTCTCAGTTCACACTTTTGGCCAAAAATGTTTAAGCCCACCTCCCAATCGTCAAGGAGACCTCAAGTGCAGGTGGGTCCTACGCTATTGTTACCTCTATTGGGTCCTGTTCAGACCTGCATGCTTTAGGGAGCGAAGATACCTGCTTCAAAGAAAACTGTACTGATTTAAAACCTGAGGAAGTGGGTGGGATGCAAAAACCAATATGGAGACTACCACTCCTCCCTACATATAATCAAAAACAACAATTGGTTTTGCACATGGAAAAACTTTGTTTTTGAAAAAACAAATGCACATGGTGTGGCAGCAATACATATAGACATTCAAATTCAAAAAACAGTGGCACACTATGGACTAAGGAAACCATCAAATGGGACATAGGAAATTTGGAAAAAGCATTACTGCTAACTAGGATACATGCACTTGAGTTCCCCTTAACGATTGGGAGGTGGGCTTAAACATGTTTGGCCAAAAGTGTGAACTGAGAACCTCAATTTTTTTCATGTATCCTAGTTAGCAGTAATGCTTTTTCCAAATTTCCTATGTCCCATTTGATGGTTTCCTTAGTCCATAGTGTGCCACTGTTTTTTGAATTTGAATGCTTCTACATTGGTTTCTACGTTCATCACTCGTCTATCCTGCATTTGAAGCTGATCTTTGGACTTATATTGCTATTTTGAATTTGGAGTGTGGATGCACACACAAACCGAGCTCATGGAGGAGGCGTCTCATGTGGGTACTCCGAGGAACAGGTGAGCTGTTTAACCGATTCAGTTCTGGGGGAGTTGCACCACATTCATAGAATCGGACACATTTATGAATTTTTGATGCCAAATCTAGGTGCAGAACAGTTAGAACAGCCAGACCAGGGTAAAGGTGGTCTATCTGAGACATTCTTGCCGTATTGGCTCTAGACTGCGCCTGTATGTATGACCTGCAGAAGACCAGACCAGGGTAAAGGTGTTGCCTGAGCCAGACTTGTGGTATTGGCTCTACACTACTCTGTATGTATGACCTGCAGAAGAACAGCCAGACCAGGGTAAAGGTGGTGCCTGAGCCAGACTTGTGGTATTGGCTCTACACTGCCCTGTATGTATGACCTGCAGAAGAACAGACAGACCAGGGTAAAGGTGGTGCCTGAGCCAGACTTGTGGTATTGGCTCTACACTGCCTTGTATGTATGACCTGCAGAAGAACAGCCAGACCAGGGTAAAGGTGGTGCCTGAGCCAGACTTGTGGTATTGGCTCTACACTGCTCTGTATGTATGACCTGCAGAAGAACAGCCAGACCAGGATAAAGGTGGTGCCTGAGCCAGACTTGTGGTATTGGCTCTACACTGCCCTGTATGTATGACCTGCAGAAGAACAGCCAGACCAGGGTAAAGGTGGTGCCTGAGCCAGACTTGTGGTATTGGCTCTACACTGCCCTGTATGTATGACCTGCAGAAGAACAGCCAGACCAGGGTAAAGGTGGTGCCTGAACCAGACTTGTGGTATTGGCTCTACACTGCCCTGTATGTATGACCTGCAGAAGAACAGCCAGACCAGGGTAAAAGTGGTTGCCTGAGCCAGACTTGTGGTATTGCCTCTACACTGCCCTGGATGTATGATCTGCAGAAGAACAGCCAGACCAGGGTAAAGGTGGTGCCTGAGCCAGACTTGTCATATTGGCTCTACACTGCCCTGTATGTATGACCTGTAGAAGAACAGCCAGACCAGGGTAAAGGTGGTGCCTGAGCCAGACTTGTGGTATTGGCTCTACACTGCGCCTGTATGTATGACCTGCAGAAGAACAGCCAGACCAGGGTAAAGGTGGTGCCTGAGCCAGACTTGTGGTATTGGTTCTACACTGTGCCTGTATGTATGACCTGCAGAAGAATAGCCAGACCAGGGTAAAGGTGGTGCCTGAGCCAGACTTGTGGTATTGGCTCTACACTGCCCTGTATGTATGACCTGCAGAAGAACAGCCAGACCAGGGTAAAGGTGGTGCCTGAGCCAGACTTGTGGTATTGGCTCTACACTGCCCTATATGTATGACCTGCAGAAGAACAGCCAGACCAGGGTAAAGGTGGTGCCTGAGCCAGACTTGTGGTATTGGCACTGCACTGCCCTGTATGAATGACCTGCAGAAGAACAGCTTCATACATTCTGGTGCTTTCTGCAAAAGCTTAAAGTGATTTAGAACTGGCCTGTCAGTGCCAACGTTCAAGCATGTCGAACATACTGCACAATTATCTTTTCAATAACATCAATATTTAATTTTTGCACCAGAATACCATTTTGATCATTTTTAGTACTTTGCTCACTTGCATTTATTCATTTGCTTGATTTTTTTTAATCATGTACAAAGTTGAAGTCGATTGTCCTCATTCACAAGTTTAACTTGAATTCTCACTAGAAATGTGAAATAGGGAAGAATGTCTGCTCACCAGAAGGTAGCTTGTAAATGTAACTCCTCGATAGAGTGATTGTAGAGTGTAGAGTGACCCAGGCAAGCAGCAGGAACTGAAATGTAGATGAAGTCCGGATTCCAACACCATGAAGATTAAAACTGAATGCTTTATTTGCTCAGCGTTAAAATCGTATGTAATTGATAGCAATAGTATTCATCACTGACATGTTTTGAGTAAGAGCGGTTCCTGCCTCAGACCAACAAATTTAAATCAGTACTGCAAGTCTTTAAATCACAACATTTAATTAATCAAGATAAAAACAAAATAAAGTTTCAAAATAATTCAGCAAAGATCATAAATGACCAAAGAGAACATAATAAATATCACAAACACCGTCAAAGAGGAAGTGACGCATATAACCCAAAGGGCCCCAAATATTTTTTATTCCAACACATTTCTCCCCAAATTTGTGGGTTCAACATGGCATTGTGATTTATGTGAGTGGCCCAGTTGTGAGACTGGATATCATTACTCTTTACCTATTAGTAGTTAGATACTGAGGTACCTACATATCTTTAGTATTATTTTGCCTGAAATATTATTCCCTTTCAACTCTGATGAACCCACACATTTTTGGGAAAAACATGTTGGGCAAATTTAAAAAATTTAAGGACTTTTGAGATATATTGGTTTCTTTTCTCCTCTTCCATTCCTCTTTTGGATGAATATATGGATTAAGAAGTGGTTGTGATAATCTGTGATATCACATTTCATCATTTATAATCCTTATTTAATGATTTTGGACATTTTTGTTTTTTGCATACAGTGGTCCCTTAAATTGGCCTCATGATATAATATTTTCAACATACAATGGTCTTTCCTGGAACATTGTATCTTGAGCATGGTTTCAACATCCAATGTCAAAGACATTACCAATCTGCAGCTCATTTGAATAATGGAAGATGCAACCAATAATTATGAACAATTCACTTTGTAAAAGTGCATGCAGTGATTGAGGGTGTAGTAGCTTCTCTCTACAGTACAGTGCGGTACTACATGTCCTGTACTGCTCTCACATGTATTAGTGAAGTGCAGGCAGTAATTGGCGGTCTAGTAGCGCCTCTCTACAGTACAGTGCGGTACTATATGTCCTGTACTGCTCTTTACATGTATTACTAAGGTGCATGCAGCGATTGGTGGTTTAGTAGCATCTCTCTACAGTACAGTGCAGTACTGCATGTCCTGTACTGCTCTTGCATATATTAGTGAAGTGCATACAGTGATTTGGTCTAGTAGCACCTTCCTACAATACAGTGCAGTGCTACATGTCCTGTACTGCTCTTACATGTATTAGTGAGATGCATGTAGTGGTTGGTGGTCTAGTAGAGCCTCTCTACAGTACAGTGCGCTACTACATGTCCTGTACTTCTATTACATGTATTAGTGGGGTGCATGCAGTGATTGTTGGTCTAGTAGTCCCTCTCCACAGTACAGTGTAGTACTGCATGTCCTGTACTGCTCTTACATGTATTAGTGAGGTGCATGCAGTGATTGGCGGTCTAGTAGCGCCTCTCTACAGTACAGTGCGGTACTACATGTTCTGTACTACTGTTACATGTGTCAGGATGAGCGGCTTCTTTAAGCACCAGGGGAGGGCCCATTCTCTTTTTTCTGGTTCATTGTGTATAAAGTACATGATCCAAAGAAGCTCCTGTCCTTATCATAGAAAGGGATTTCCAGCAGCTCTTTCTAATGTTATATGGAATGACGGGCTTTATCTCTATTAGTTATCTGCTTACATTTCTTTTACCCCTTAAGCCGAACACCTGAAAAGTACTTAAAGAGAACCTGTCACATAGTTTTTGTCCTCCCGGCTGAGGACAGCACAAGCTAGTGTCAGACCTGCTGTTCCCAGCGCTGTGTCCCTTATTCTGTAAGATGCTGTAGTTGTAGAGTATTTAATGCAGAAATCTGCAGTTTTCAGTCCAGTTTATTCATGAGCAGGTGTTAGCCCCGCCCACCTAAGGCTTGCCACGCCCTTCTGGCAGTTATTCACATGTTTATACCTATTCAAAGTAGTAGGTTAATTAGTTATGAGGTGGGCGGGGCTAGCCCCAGGTGGGCGGAGCATGAATTAGACAGACTCTTTTCTGGCTGAAAACTGCAGATTTGAGCATTAAATACTCGAAAACTACAGCATCTTACAGAATAAGGGACACAGCGCTGGAAACAGCAGGTCTGACACTAGCTTGTGCTACCCTCAGCAAGGGGGGCATAACCTATGTGACAGGTTCTCTTTAATGACTAGCAAATTTTTTTAGTTTATGCCTCCTTGTGTTTAAACAGTCGAAACTTTTTTAATTTTCAATGACGCAGTTGTATGAGGCCTCGTTTTATTCAGGGTAAGTTGTACTTTTTGGGGGAATAGTTTAAGTTCACTTATAAATTATAGCAGAATTTTTTTTTTTACACCATTCACATTTCACACTAATAACTTGTTAGATTAATTCTACAGGTTATTACGGTCGTGTGGATACCTAATATGTCTAGTTTTTGTGTGTGTGTAATGTATGCACAATTATTTTGTATTAAATATTTATTTTTATTTTATTATTTATTTATTTTTTTCTACACTTTTTTATGTTTTTTTACTTTTTTTTTATTCCATGAAGGGATAACAGTTTTACATTTTTTTTTTTACACTTAGTAATGTATTAGCACATTCATATGTCATTTTGACACAGGCTGTAGTCAGGGCAGCACACAGTCTGCCCTGATCGCGGGCGTGTTACACAGAAAGTCCTAGGGCTACTCTAGGTCCCCAGGGCTGACTGTGCAGCTGTCCCCGGGCTCTGTCGGGTCACCGGGAGTCCCAATCACTCGATGGAGCAGGGGAAAGCCTTTTGATCACACTACAGTCACGAATCGCGGCATTCAAAGTGTTAGGCACCCAGGTGCGGAGGTTTCCCTAGAGACTGCGCTGGGAACAGGGCTGTGAAGTGCGCTGGGAGCCGCAAAACCTTATGTCTGCAGTGACATCAAAAGACAACGGGCAGTCGTTAAGGTGTTAATATTCATTTTGCATTATATTGGGGACATTTTATTACCAATTACCAATTTTCCACGCAACATACAAAGGTCGTCCCAAAACCAATTAATATTCTATGTTGAGGGATCCTATATTTTGTTTTTATCTCAAATAATTAAAAGTTTTGTTTTAGAAACTTCATATACAGTATCTTCATATACAGTAAATTCAATTTAGAGTTACTTTATTAAAGTCTGTTTATTTTGATTACTAGAGGGGCATTCCCATGCTTGACTATTATTACATATCACTGGGATATACCATAATGATCATAGGAGGTCCGACCTCTAAGGACAACGGTCAGATGTTTGCAAAAAGAGTGTCATTTGGGTATATGTTTTAACTGGTTTATGTTGGGGTACATTTATGTAATTTGTGTTGGATGCAATGATTTTAGATACAATTTTAAATACAACTGTATGTACAATAATGTACACCAGTAGTCGGTGGTAGACATGCAACTGTACAGACTTGCAGTTTCATACTTGCAGGGCATATGTTAGAGGGAATCTGTATTTGGGAAATTGCTGTTTGATCTACCAGCATCGTATAACAGAGCAGGGAAAACCAAGCAGATCGATATATAATGTTGTAGAAAAAAGTCAGTATTTTATTATAGGTAGTCCCTGACTTACAGCGTTCCGACTTACATTTGTCTCCTAGGTACAAACAGGGTACATTGTCTCCTAGGCACGTTGCTTAGGGTGCTGATGTCATACTGAATCATAACGTTGGAACATCTCAAACTTCTGTCAGCCCTCCGGCTGCAGCAGCTCTTTTCAATTTTCTGATGACAGGTCGGTTGAAACAGCTCTCTGTTCCACCCACTCCTCCCTGGCCGCTTCAAATGTACTGCACTGTAATAGCACCCATACAATTAGTCCATGTGTGGGAGGCGGGTATATGTAGCCTGGGGAACTATAAGTTCCAGCATGCCACACCACACATGTACTAATTGTATGGGTGCTGGTTAGTATATATGTTTAAAGAGAACCTGTCACATAGATTATGCCCCCCTTGCTGAGGACAGCACAAGCTAGTGTCAGACCTGCTGTTTCCAGCACTGTGTCCCTTATTCTGTAAGATGCTGTAGTTTTAGAGCATTTAATGCTCAAATTTAGCAGTTTTCAGCCAGAAAAGAGTCATGAAAGGAGTCATTTGAGACTAACCCCGCCCACCTGAGGCTAGCCCCGCTAGCTTTTGGTGGGCGGGGCTAACACCTGCTCATGAATAAGATTTGAGCATTAAATGCTCTAATAACTACAGCATCTTACAGAATAATGGACACAGCGCTGGAAACAGCAGGTCTGACACTAGCTTGTGCTGCCCTCAGCAAGGGGGGCATAAACTATGTGATAGGTTCCCTTTAATATATGCTGCTTTGACATGCTAGCACTTACAGTTCTACATCTACTACCTACTGTGGAACATGGAACCACAAGTGTCAGTATTCCACAGCAGCAACCATACAATTAGTACATGTGTGGTGTGATATGCTGGACCTTTTGCCAGGGCCTTGGTCAACCAAATGACCTTCCAAAATTAAGTTACCAAAGTATCGGATTTTCAGACGGTATGCAGATTTGGAAACCTTCTGAAAACCGACAAAAAAAACCCATCCCCATAGACTTTAGTAGAAAATCCGTTCTTTAGTCTACACTGAACGGATTTTCAGCCGGGCGAATTTTCAGCTGCTGACACTCAGAAAAACTTAAGGCGACATGTCTGAAAATTGGCGGTGCCACAGTAGTTTTTAGGCGCATTAATTCAATGTAAAGTGTGCCAGAAAGTCCGATCCGCTCAAAAATCTGGTGTCAGGTATATATTGCATAGTAAACTTAATGACATAGCATATCATTGGTAGTGTATGTAATGGGCCTATCAAGGCGCATTGTGCAACGGAACCGCATAAAATATCATTACTAGTGTATGTAATGCGCATTGCGTTATGGAGGCGCACAGCGTAGCCATTTTAGGCGCATTACAATGTGTTGTGCCCGGTGTATAATGCGCCAATTTTGGTGTATGACAGTTCATTTCCACCGAGAATATGGCGTCAAAAGTGTTTTTGGCGCAAAATAGACCAAAAAAACGGCGATTGCATATTGTGAAATGTCGCCTTTAGACCATGTACAATCTTCCACACGGTTTTCATGCGGAAGTTGTGCAATTCAGTGATTATGGGGGATGGGCGAATCCACAAAGCATGAACAGAACCTTCCCCCAAAAAGTTGAAAAGACGACAAAATACCGGCAGTCTCCGGGTTACAAACGGGATAGGGACTGTAGGTTTGAATTTTGTATTGAATTTGAATTTGTATGTAAGTCGGAACACGTACATTTATTAAATGTAACTCCACCACAAAAGTTTTGTTTTTTTTAGTTTCGGATAGTGCAAGGGAAGGGTTTTTACACGTGTTTTGCTGTCTGTGCCCTTGTTAAGAAGATTTCACCTTATGTGCTGATGTGGCATGCTGGAACTTGTCGTTCTACAGCCACTATTTGCTGTGGAATATGGAACTACAAGTGCCTGTATTCCCCATAAGTCTCCGTTTCTAACTAGGGGACAGATGTAAGTCGGAACAGTGTAAGTCGGGGACTGCCTGTACCGGCCATATTCTTAAACAGAACCCAAAGAGCACTTTACAACTGCTGTGTGACCGTACCTTTAGTGCTCTGTTCACACTGCTTCATTGTATCCAATTGGAATAGAATCCACAATAGAGTACCAGATGACAAACCCTAGCAGTACCTGACATACACTGTGAGACAGTTTTAATAAGGAAGGTCCTCCTAAAATTTCTTAAATGCAACAAAACGATTGAATTTTGCAGAGTTGAATAAATGGCTCCTGCCTTACCCTGTATTAGCATTCCTCGCCCTTGCCTGTTAAAACACTTTCCCCTCCAGCATTTTTCACCTTTTATTTTCCTAAGCTCTTTCATTCCTCGTTAGCGGAAATAGTCCTTTCTTAAACGTCTAACCTTTTTTTTTTTCCAAAGCTGAAAGATCTTTGTCTCATTGTTCAACAGGATAATGTTCTTCAGAATAAGTGCGCGGGGCACTGTTCTTTTCAATGCACAACGTCTCCAAAGGAATTTTGGAACAAACACAGGAAAACAAAGCGCTTGCAAAAATGTTCCTTCATTTTAAATGTATTTTCAGTATAATTAGAGGCTACCTCTGCCATAACTGCAATCCACAGGGAAACATCAATTGCGTCCAGTTACGTAAGCGAATGTTTATACAGTGCATTTATTATACACTATAATGTATACGGGGCATCGTTTTACTCTTTCTCCACAGTTCATGAGGTCATTCTATTTATGGAATGTAGCATGATACTTTTTTTTTCATTTTCTGCTAAGATACCATGAAATAGCAATATTAGGGGATGTTCACATGGCGCGTTCAATAAATTTTTGGATACGTTTTTAGATGCATGCTTGGATCTGTTTTTTCGGGCCTTAAACAGACCCAAACACGCAACTAACAATGTGCAATATAAAACACGCATCATTGTTCAGCCAAGTGATCGCTGATACATGTTCTACATGCGTCTTTGTGATGTGTCTTTTGGATCTGTTCAAAGAATTGACATGTCAATTCTCGATCCATTTGATGCAGCAGATGCCCTGTTTAAAACTATAGAGTGCATTTCTGCTGCAGCAAAAACGCATCCAGACACACACCTGCGTGTTCAAGGCTTGTTGGATGCATTTTATGCAGCACTTTTGAATGTATTAAACATGCCATGTGAAAAAACCCTTAAAGGCGTTTAAATCAATATGTTGCAATAGAATCCGAAAGACTATCAAGAGTTAAACAGTTTTACCTTCCGGCTACAAAATCATTTCTTTAGTTTTATTTGGATATAGAGGGAGCTAATCTGGCAAACTTTGGCCATACTTGTATTACTGGGGTGGCCTTAGGCCAAATGTTGACCCATGTATAATCTTAGGTCCACTGGGGAATATGGCAGGGTGGGCCCCAGGAATCAACTCCACTGGTGGACCCCAAGAATCAACTCCACTGATGGGCCCCAAGAATCTTCTCCATTACTGGGCCCCAAGAATCATCTCCATTCGTGGGCCCCAGTAATCAACTCCACTGGTGGACGCCAAGAATCAACTCCACTGGTAAGCCCCAGTAATCAATGACACTGGTGGACCCCAAGAATCGTCTCCATTAGTGGGCCTCAAGAATCATATCCATTAGTGGGCCCCAAGAATCATCTCCATTGGTGGACCCCAGTATTCAACTCCACTGGTGGACCCCAAGAATCAACTCCACTGGTAGGCCCCAGTAATCAATGACACTGGAGGACCCCAAGAATCGTCTCCATTAGTGGGCCCCAAGAATCATCTCCATTAGTGGGCCCCAGCCACCCCAGCAGGGCCGCACTGGGAATAAAAACCAACCTTGGCACAAAACCTCCACCAACCCACACACAATATCCGCTTACAAAATTTCCCTTGGTCACGCACCTTGCTACTTTCTAAAATAGACAACAATAAAAAACTATAACCACAAGCAAGAAAGAGAAAGTTGTGCAGAGAAACCCATAATCACAGAGTTAGGGACAGGTGTGCACTTTACCATCGCTTTACCATCAGGACACGTGCACGCTGCCACTATTCAAGCACTGGTATAAGCTACAATACCAACATACACAGAGCACATAGTGGTCAGACACCAGCTCAAGTCCGATCACGACTGTGAATACAGCACTGATCCAATAGAGAAGTAAAATAACCCTTGACATCAGGGACTCATAGTAGACGTCATCTCTCACGGGAGTTGTTCTCCTCTCCTTCTCTTTTCCATCTGGCCCAAACCTCCAACTGACGTCTTATCTGATGAGTAGTTCTCTTCTCTGATAAACTGTTCTTTTCCCTTTTTTCTCTATGCGGTACAGAATGCAATGTCTTCTTCTCCCGGCCACTACTCGTTCCTGTAGAAATTACCACAAAAACATTTTAGACTCCTCTCTATTCCAGCACTTCCCTATAAATTCCCAACTATATACAAACTTCCCATCCATAGAGCCCCAAATACTAATAGTGCCTCCTTTGGTGCCCCACACAGTAATTGTACCCCAAAGATCAGGTAGGAATGTCCCTAGTAATTAGGTAGATAGGGCTATCCCCAGTAATTAGTCAGGTATATAGGGCTGCTTCCAGTAATTAGGTAAATAGGGATGTCCCTAGTAATTAGCCAGGTAGATAGGGTTGTCCCTAGTAATTAGCCAGGTAGTTAGGGCTGCCTCAGTAATTAGCCAGGTAAATAGGGCTGTCACCAGTAATTAGCCAGGTAGATAGGGCTGCCCCCAGTAATTAGGTAGATAGCACTACCCCCAGTAATTAGCCAGGTAGATAGGGCCGCCCCCAGTAATTAGCCAGGCAGATAGGGCTGCCACAAGTAATTAGACAGGTAGATAAGACTGTCCTCAGTAATTAACCAGGTAGATAGGGCTTTCCCTAGTTATTAGGTAGATAGGGCTGCCCTCAGTAATTAGCCAAGCAGATAAGGCAGCCCCCATTAATTAGCCTTTACTTTCCCATCTGTCCATTTATCTACCTCTAAAAAGTACACGAAAGAAAATTATTAAAACAATTTTGGGTAGTTTACTAAAAAACCTGAGATCCCAACATATGGAGAGAACAGGGTCCCCTGTAAGCAGCAAGAGCATTCATGTGAAGGCTGAACGGAAAGGTGGCCGTGCACATATACTGTTCTGTCTCTCTTAAAGTCTATTGGAGTTGCTTTATTCATCAACTCCTCAATGGAAATATCTATGCATGTGTGTGGTCACCTATCTATTTTTTGTCCATAAGAATATGGTCTCACAAATATATGGCATACCCTGTTTCTCCGAAAATAAGACATCCCCTGAAAATAAGACATAGTGCATTTTTTTTATGCAATTCAGAGTTTGGCTGCTTATGCTTATAATGGATGAGCGGTAAAGCGGTTAGTGGACCACTGCCAAGCTTGCTCCAAGGGGGCATAACTAAGTGGCCGTCGGGCATCTTCACATAGCCTTTGATGGTAAGGATGGCTTACCCCAACAGCCGCCAGGTGCGACCTCAGAGTAGTCCCCAGCAGTGGCAGCTGACCAGACAGGCCAGAAGTGCCAAAGGTAGGCACCAAGAGAATAGGAACAAAGATAAAGCAGACTAGGTAAAGATATGTGCAGGTACAAACAGACAAAGACAGGACAAAACGGATACCAAACAGGAGGGTTAAACGTAAGGCAAAGGAACAATACAGGAACAGACTGGAAACAACACCAAGAACATAAGCAGAGACTAAAGCTAAACTCAGTCAAGGGGCCAAGGCACGACCAGGGCAAGAACACAGGTAGAGAACAAGGCAAGGAAATTCAGACAAAAACATAGACACAAGGAGACCAACATATAGACTAACCAAATATAGGGAATACCATAAGGACACAAACAAGACCGCGTGTGCACACCGGACTGCTAACAAACAAGAGATAAGACAACACAAAGCGACAACAGCACAACATGAGACATCAACAACACAACATGCAACAACAAGGATCAGGCAGGGAGTGTAGGGAGGAGCAGGCTTATAAACACACAGGTGGAAGGGGATTAGTAGAGGAAGCCCAACCCTGCTGCACACTGTGGGAATAAATGAGTGGAAGATGTGGCCGCCGCCCTCTATAGAGACAAGAAAACAGGGCAGCAGCCAAGATGGAGGAGCGGCATGGCCAGCACGGGAAAAGCCGCACAGCAACTGCAGGCGGGCAAGCAGAGGCGCCAGGAACGCACACGGTGACAGCAGAGACCACGGCAAAGGACAGGAACGCGGCATGGACCGTGACAGTACCCCCCTCCTTACGCCCCCTCCTCCTCCTCCAATCCACAAAATGGAAATTCCAACTAGGTCTGGGGACCGAAACACTCCGGGGGCAAATCCAAAACCAAACTAAAGGCTGCATAGCCAGTACTGGGAATACCTAGGAAATGGAGGTGCACATGAGGAACAAACAGGGCACTAGGCAGAATGGGGGAGGGGACTCTGGGCGGGACCATGAGAAAACGGACGCTCTGGGCGGGACCATGTGCCAAGGGACGCTCTGGGCGGGACCATGTGCCAACGGACGCTCTGGGCGGGTCCATGAGCCAATGGACGCTCTGGGCGGGACCATGAGCCAACAGACGCTCCGGGCAGGACCATGAGCCAACGGACGCTCTGGGCGGGACCATGAGCCAACGGACGCTCTGGGCGGGACCATGTGCCAACCCCGCTGCACACTGTGGGAATAAATGAGTGGAAGATGTGGCCGCCACCCTCTATAGAGCAACAAGGAGCCAGGGCAGCAGCCAAGATGGAGGAGCAGCACGGGCAGCACTGGAAAAGCCGCACAGCAACCGCAGGCGGGCAAGCAGCGGCGTCAGGAACGCACACGGTGACAGCGGAGGCCGCGGCAAAGGACAGGAACGCGGCACGGACCGTGACAGTACCCCCCTCCTTAAGCCCCCTCCTCTTCCTCCAATCCACAAAATGGAAATTCCAATTAGGTCTGGGGACCGAAACACTCCGGGGGCAAATCCAAAACCAAACTAAAGGCTGCATAGCCAGTACTGGGAATACCTAGGAAATGGAGGTGCACAGGAAGAACAAACAGGGCACTAAGCAGAATGGGGGAGGGGACTCGGGCGGGACCATGAGCTAACGGACGCTCTGGGCGAGACCATGAGCCAACGGACGCTCTGGGCGGGACCATGAGCCAACGGACGCTCTGGGCGGGACCATGAGCCAATGGACGCTCTGGGCGGGACCATGTGCCAACCCCGCTGCACACTGTGGGAATAAATGAGTGGAAGATGTGGCCGCCACCCTCTATAGAGCAACAAGGAGCCAGGGCAGCAGCCAAGATGGAGGAGCAGCATGGCCAGCACGGGAAAAGCCGCACAGCAACCGCAGGCGGGCAAGCAGCGGCGTCAGGAACGCACACGGCGACAGCAGAGGCCGCGGCGAAGGACAGGAACGCGGCACGGACTGTGACAATGTTAATGTTTGTGATTAAATCACTACACTTTATTAATGCATATTGACGTTTTGTTCAACAATACATGTGAATTCTTGTTCATGGAAAAATAAGACCTCCCCTAAAAATAAGTCTTAGCTCGTCTTTAGGAGCAAAAATTAATATAAGATAATGTCTTATTTTCGGGGAAACAGTGTATTAAACGAGGAAGGCAGTGCAATTATGGAGGGGTGGGAAAAATTTGAGCAGAGAAAAAAAAACATCATGGGAAAAGATATGAAAGTACAATCTCTGCGGTGGGTGTATGGAGCGAGTGAGCCTGCTACATTAATCCTTACCGGCATTATGATGTATTTGTATGTCAAATGTCAGTAAGGGTTAATAATCACAATGGGATCACACTTTCACTGGAGTTCCCCTTTAGGCTGTTAGGCTTATTTATTTCACTAAACAATCTTATTATGTCTGCTTGTTTTGACTCCTATGCTCTAGCCTAAAGTTTAATTCATTGCCAATAACCTTCAAGACCAACAAAACCAACAAAGGTGTGGCTTTCATATCACGTCTTAATTCTTTCACAACTGTACCCTTTGTATTCAACTCTAGTAATCTCATTATCATATTTGCAAAATGTTTCCATAACGTACCGTGTCCTTGGAATTTACCATCTAATGTTTTACGACTCTTTCACCTTTCAAAGTCATTTCATCCAACAAGCAGACCATTATCTTCTATAACGTTGATTATTTAATATCTCTTTTATAATCTTCATCTTAAAGAGAACCTGCCACATAGTTTATGTTCCCCTTGCTTAGGGCAGCACAAGCTAGTGTCAGACCTGCTGTTTCCAGCGCTGTGTCCCTTATTCTGTAAGATGCTGGAGTTTTAGAATATTTGCTGCTCAAACCTGCAGTTTTCAGCCAGAGAAGAGTCATGAAAAGAGTCCGTTTTTTTCATACCCCGCCCACCTGAGGCTAGCCCCGCCCACCTCTCAACTGATAAACCTATTACTTTGAATAGGTAGAAACATGTGAAAAACTGCCAGGTGGGCGGGGCTAGGCTTTGGTGGGCGGGGCTAACACCTGCTCATGAATAAGATTTGAGCATTAAATGCTCTAAAACTGCTGCATCTTACAGAATATGGCTATGTTCACATGGCTTAAAATGGGACGTATCTCGCCCCGTATTTCGCGCTGTACTGCGCAAAATACGGGGCAAGATACGTCCCAGTCATTACGGTAATCCACAGTTCTCATAGAGAACTATGGATCACGGCTCCTCTCCCCGCTCGCACAATACGACGAGCGAGGAGATAAGTGACATGTCAATTATTCACGGCGTATACGCGCCGCTAGTAATGAATGTCTATAGTGCCAACGGGCTACTGCCCCCCCGCCCTCCCCCGAGCACACGATGTAATTGCGGGCGAAATACGTCCCGCAATTATTGCCGTGTGAACATAGCCTAAGGCAGTGATTTTCAACCTTTTTTGAGCCGCGGCACACTTTTTACACTTAAAAAATCCCGGGGCACACCACCAACCAAAATGGCACAAAATGACACTAAAACAGTACATATTATACATATAGTTAATAATATCGATTCTAGCCAGAGATGCCCACCCCTGTAGCCAATGTGCCTCCATTGTAGCCAGTGATGCCCCCCCTGTAGCCAGTGATCCCCCCCTTGCAGCCAGTGATGCCCCCCTTGTAGCCAGTGATGCCCCCCTTGTAGCCAGTGTGCCCCCCTTGTAGCCAGTGATGCCCCCCTTGTAGCCAGTGATGCCCCCATTGTAGCCAGTGTGCCCCCATTGTAGCCAGTGTGCCCCCTTGTAGCCAGTGTGCCCCCTTGTAGCCAGTGTGCCCTCATTGTAGCCAGGATGCCCCTTTGTAACCAGTGTGCCCCCTTTGTAGCCAGTGTGCCCCCTTGTAGCCAGTGTGTCCCCATTGTATCCAGTGTGCCCCCCTTGTAGCCAGGATGCCCCTCTTGTAGCCAGTGTGCCCCCCTTGTAGCCAGGACGCCCCTCTTGTAGCCAGTGTGCCCCCCTTGTAGCCAGTGTGCCCCCCTTTTAGCCAGGATGCCCCCATTGTAGCCAGTGTGCCCCTCTTGTAGCCAGTGATGCCCCCTGTAAGTAATTATAAAATAACAAAAGATTACTCACCTGGGTCCGCGCGTCCCGGTCCGGAGCTGCTCAGCAGTGGGAGC
Source organism: Phyllomedusa bahiana (assembly GCA_025379985.1). NCBI lineage: Eukaryota > Metazoa > Chordata > Amphibia > Anura > Hylidae > Phyllomedusa > Phyllomedusa bahiana. The sequence goes on from JAODAL010009069.1 coordinate 32,229, forward strand.
TGCAGAGCGGTGTAAGCAGCGTGATGTCATCACACTGCTTATGCTGCACCCAGCTCCCAGGGGTCTCATCGGCGGCAGAGCTGCCAGCCGAGGAGACCCAGCGTCACAGGGGGCGCGGTGAGAGCTGTGCGCCCCCTGTGACGCTGATACAGGGGAGGAGTCAGGACAGGAACAATCCGTCCCGCCTCCTCCCTACAGCTGCTGGCTCTGCGCGGCTGTTATAAAACAGTCGCGCAGAGTCAGGGGCGCTCCTCCGGGCGGGCAGGGCGGCCGTGGCACCCCCCGCGGGTGAGCGGAGCCTCGGCGCCCCGGGCAACCGCACGCCCTGCCCGCCCCTAGGAACGGCCCTGAACAAAACACAGGGCTCACCATAGTTTGGGGATCTTTCCCCGCGGCACACCCGACCATGTGTCGCGGCACACTGGTTGAAAATCACTGGCCTAAGGGACACAGCACTGGAAACAGCAAGTCTGTCACTAGCTTGTATTGTCCTCAGCAAAGGGGGCATAACCTATGTGACAGGTTCCCTTTAAAGGGGTCTTCCCTTCTAATTGATTAGCTTTACACATGTAAGCAAAATTAAATAAAGATTTTGCTTAATTTCAGAGTTAGAGCAGTTCTTATTTCCTCCTTGCTATAAATTTTTCCATAGGTTACCGACCACCACTCTTTGCACTACTGGTCGCTGGGTTGGTGACGTCATCCCAGATTGGAGCTTCTTAGTCTCTAATCTTATCTTTATACTGAGAAAAACATTAACTCATTAGACCACAGAGAATCCTTATGCCAACCTGCGAGGTCTGCATATCACATACCTGTTTATCTACATCAAAGGTAACAGAATCACTCGGGAGCTAACAGTGTGTCTTGGCAGCATGTAAGTTCTTCTCTTTTATTGGAAGCTTCCTCTTATGACAAATAAAGCTCTGCTAGCTCACATTTATATCTAAACATCCTGTTCTGACAGTGTCATTGTTTTCCACTACCCTCCATCACCAATTTCCATCTAACAGGCACAGCTAGGAATACGAGCAAGCAAAGCTGAAATGTTAGTCAGTGTTGTAGAACCATCCACAGCCTGCACAGGAGCTTAAAGAGGCTGCGCAGATTGACAACCACTAGAGGGACAAGCCCCTTGAGTAGGAATGTACATGGTATCCCTTTTGGTGGATTGTTGTTTTTTGGTGAACGCTGCTCTTTTTTTATTTTAATCTGAGCTGTATTGAGTTCATTAAAGGGGTTGTCTCACTACAAGGATTGCTTTTTATGTTAAAGATCTTGCAAAAACAAGTCACTTTGCAATAGGTGTCCATTAAAAGTGTCCTACCTATTCTGAGGTATCCCCTATTATATGGGCTGCCTCGTCTCCTCAGGTCGCTATATCAACAGACCTGATTGATCTATCCTGATAGGGTGCCAGTTACTGGTTGCTATAGCTACAGACCTGGCTTCTACTGCAGCCTAGAGAAAGCCAGTAAACACGCCCCTGAATTCAAAGTGAAACCAAGAAAACAGGACTGAGGTAGGATGAATCAATGTAGTGAGACAACCCCTTTAATAATAAAATACATAGCATTTGTTTAAAGAAATGTGTAGTTCAAGGGAACTTTTTTGCCCCCAAACTGACACCAATACCTGAACATTGTGCTCCAGTTGTTTCCAATTGTGTATTCAGTGTATTACCAAAAAGTGGTAACTTATCATAAAACTAGGAATGTCATCAAAAATGTCTGTCCTCGGTTATGTCAATCAAGCCTGGCTGGTCATTAATTGGGTGCGGACATCTGTCAGCACCTCTTTGCCCTCAACTCCATCTGCTTGCCTCTAAAGAGCTAATACAGCAAATATATATAGCAGATAAAGCCAGCAAGAAAAAGTTCTGCTTTATCATAATTTGGGTAATTAAGGACACCTTTGAAAACTAATGGAGAATAATGTTCTGGTACCAGCGCCAGTTTGAAAAGCCTAATTCATTCTGACAGATTTCCTTTACACTTTTTCTATTTGTTTCCAGGAAAAACACAACAGGGTGCAACGGCCAATTATAGCTGATCAGATGAATGTTGGGACAATCACCAACGCCAAACCAAAATGGCAGATTAGGTGCATGGTTTAAAAAATGTGGTCACAAATAATATACATGTAATAAGTAAAGACACATAGGGGGACATGTATGATCGGCGTTTTCGCAGATTTTCTGGCGTATAATGCGCCTCACTGTGCCGGCTCCGCTGTCGGACGCACCTATGTGTTAGGCGCATTAGGCAAAAGCTTCGCTAATTTCTGATGTGCCTAACATAAAGGGGCGTGCTGTGGGTGTTCTGGGGCGGGACGCACCACATTCGAAAACACAGACACATGTATGAATGCGAGACGGCAAAGTGAGGCGCATTAAAGCTCCGCCAGGCAGACCACCTTCACTGTGGTCTGTCTGTCGGAGGTGTCGTAGAGTGCCCCGCATGTATGAACGCACGTCGGCGCCGACATACATCAGGCGCAGTTTTCACGGAAAAACCCGTGAAAACAGTCGCTTCGACGCGCCGATCTTTATACATGTCCCCCATAGTTTACATTATAGACCAACTAAAAAAAATCCAACATGACCAATAACTATTTTAGCAATGATCAGTCAACAGCCATCATAAACAAATGCTTGCGTAGACAATACCGTCTCATTTTATGTAAGTCAGTACCTACAATTACAGTTGAGGAAGTGTGTCCAATGCATGGTATTGTCAATCTCCCCTTCAAACATCTCCACCCACATCGAAACAAATGATGGGTACAGAAACTGGGCAATATGGTGCAACCGGACAACGATTCTATCAGCCAGCACCTACCACTCCCAAATCTTAATGAAATTATCAGATTGAATGTCTAAGATGGTTTGCTACATTTGAATACATTACTGTCACGTCAGAGGAGGTGCAGTGGGCCCTGACTGCCACCCAGCCCACTGTCCCTGCCTACTTGGCGAGCTGCCCTAAATGGCAGACCCCAACTGGACGACAAACCCTACGCTGCTACGTGCAGGGCCGTCAGGGGAATGCAGACAGACAGTCCGAGTCAATAACGGTACGGGTACGCCAAAGCCACAAATCGAGAGCCAGAAGAATAACAGGAAGCAAGTCGAGGGTCAAACACAGGAGGTAACGTGGTACAAAATCAGCAGACAGAAACGAAGTCGAGGAGCAAGCTGAGGTGGAGTGAACAGGAGTAAACAAGCAACAAGGAAACTGGGGAAAACCTTTCACAGGCAAAGGCAGATTACACTGAGCCAGTTTAAATGAGGCGCCCGGACACCGCCCCCGCAGCTGATTGGTGCGGCCCCCTGGGCTCCTCTATTGGCCTGTGCGACACACCCTCTGACCTGATTGGGATCCGAGCTGTCAATCTTATGTTCACCAGTCTGGCTTCTCCCTGGGTGTGTCGACCTACTATCCTCGCGGGATTAACCCCTGCAGCGCTTGGCTCCTCTATGGAATAAACGTGTGCTGTTACAATTACATTTTTAATGGATCTTGTAAGAAAAAAAAAAACTTTTTACATAGATTAGAATTTTAAGGGCAAACCCCACTGATTTATCAACAGCATCCATCATTAATGAGCCAGTATTTGGTAGAGGGCATCGGATCCCTTTATCAGTTCTTCAGACAGGTGAAGAGAAGCATGCAAGTTCCAGTTTTGTTGAAGGGTAGTATGGCCAGGGAAGCCCGATGATGAGAAGGAAGAGAAGCTACAGATGGTAAGGGAGCTAAGAACCTCTGCACAAGGCCAGAGGAAAGATGAGTTATGGGCAGAAATAATGCTGAGAACAAACATAAAGAAGAGGTTCAAGACAGTAACAGCCTGTACAGTTGGTTGCAAAGAGGGAGTCTGGTGTGCCACCAAAGATAGTGTTTTTTTATAATTTACCTAAACTTCTGAGTATCTGTCTTGCTGCCAGCTTCACAAGAAAAGTATTTCTGTGGAGTTTGGTGCAATTATCATCTGCCTTTACATGTTGCGTAGTCGGCAGGATGGAAATAGATCTGGCAGCAAAAGTAGCATTGCAAAGATTGCTCAGAGTATCAACAACCCTGTCAGAACGTGTGGCAGCCTGTGACCAACCTCCTCCAGATCTATCAAAGTGCAAGTGGACCATGAGATGTTAGTGCCATTATCAGTGGGTACCAGCCACGGGTTACAGGGGGCCACAATGATGGTTGAACCAACACTATATAGAAAGGAAGTAGTGGTAGGTTAAACATTGTGTGATGTCCAGACTTTCTAGGCACTGGTGAAAGCTATGAACATTAACAAACATTTAGGCCCTATGTAAACCTAACTGGCATATAGAGTCAGTGGATGCAAATACCACCACTACTACTACTACTATGTTGTATTTCAAGTATGAGCTGAGACATTACAGTCAACCATGCAACATCTACTAGAGGAGATACGCATTGACAGAGCCAAGTTATGCGCAGCAGAACAAGTTGCATTTAAATGCCTTCTTCCGCCATGAAGTCAAGATCCCAACTGAAGATGCCCGACTGGTATGCCAGCCTCCTGACAGGTTTCCACAGCATTATAGCAAGAGGTCAAGGTGATGCTCAAATAGGTGCAGGAGAATAATGTTATTCAGCCTAGCCCAAGCCACTGGGCTTCCCCAATTGTACATGTAAAGAAGAAGGATGGAAAGCTTCCTTTCCTTCCTTGTGTTGGTTACAGGCAAGAGATGCATACCCATTTCCTGCACTGCCTTTCATAGCAGAGTTGGGACATGCACATACTTTTCTACCTTTAACCTAGCCAGTGTGTATTACCAAGTGCCAAACAACACTCTGGCCAACTTTCAGAGACTAATGGAACTATGTCTGGGTATCTGAACTATGAATGTCTCCTGATCTACTTTGATGACATAATCATCTTCTCTGTCACCTCTACTAAGCATTTAGAGAGGCTAAATCAAAAACACAAGCAACAGTCTCCCACCATCCCAAGACAATGGTGCTTTCAGGACAGATGCAGTAGACCCGCTATCTTGGGGTTATACTAGATTCCAATCTGTCCTTTACTCCCTTTCCCTCTCAAGAACATCTCTAGAATCCATTTTTTTTCTTATTGTGGAAACAACTCAAACTCTTATTGTCACCCTTATACTTTCTCGTCTTGATTACTCTGACGAGTAATGCTTATTGGTCTCCCCTGCTGTAAACTCTCCCCTCTCCAATCCTGAATGCAGCAGGCAGGCTGATCTTTCTTTCCAGCCGCTATACCAATGCTTATACCCTGTGTCAGTCACTGCACTGGTTGCTCATTCAGTACAGAATGCCACATGATCTAATCACTCTGACTCATAAAGCTCTCCAAAGTGCTGCACCCCTCTACATCTACTCCATCATCTCTGTCTACTACCTTACCCAGTCTCTGCACTCTGCTGATGGTCTTAGATTACATGCCTCAATCATCTGAACATCCCATGCTCACCTACAAGATTTTACCCACCCAGCACCAGGTCTCTTGAACAAGCTATCCCATACAGTCAGGCAAAATCATAATCACAAGTTTTAAAGGGGTTTTGCCACGATGTAATGTTGACGTGGGATCCTCCAAAATGGGTACTTAATCACTTTTCTAAATATATGTGATTACAAAAAGTGAAGCGTGTGAGAGCTACAGGCTGCCTTACCTGCCCTTACTTATTTAAAAGCTTCTTTTAGATACGACCTGACAAGAGCTGCTGGCCGAGCTTGCACAGAGAACACTTCTTATCTGATGAAAGGGAGCTGAAGAAGTTTTCAAGGCACCGGGTAGAAATATGTTGTCTTTTGTATACAGAATCCACTAGTTGTAGTGTGATTATCTGAGTAGATCCCTGCTTTATTTGATGACAGGGAAAATGAAGGAGCTTTCAAGCTGCTGCGGAGAAAAGGTGTTGTCTTTTGTATACAGAATCCACTAGTTGTAGTTTGGTTATTCGAGTGAACATTGCACACGATCCCTTATGCATGGCTCTGTGCTCTGGCTGTGTCTCTCTCTCTCAGCTCAGCGTGGCTTGTTTACGTTTGCTTCTTAGCAGATAAGGAACGTCCTTGCAAAACCCCTTTAAGTGTTCCCTAGAAATACATCTTAGACATGCCTACCAAGATCCCTAATAGCTAAGCTCCCACTTTCAGTTGCATACACTTCTGTCACTCCCTGCACTTGGGCACTCACAGTCACTTGTCTGTATATAGATCTACTGTCTGGGTGGCAGGTTAATCCACTTATTGTGTAAACCACGCATATTTATGTAACATGGCTGAACCATTATGTAAACCAAACATTTCTCATCCTTCATCTCACCCATACACCCTAATAGATTGTAAGCTCTTGTGAACAGGGCCCTATTTTGGTGCTATATAAATAAAGATTATTGTTGTTGTTATTATTAACATGAAAATGGTGCCAAACAGTGGGGAGAGGGAAATATGGACACCCCTGGACCTAGATTGGAGGTCACTTAAAGAGTACCTATCACCTCCACACAAACACACAAAATATAATAGTAGATTAAATTATAAGACTTTTTTTCCAATACATGTCATTAGCAATGCAGAGGGCTCTTGTCAGTGTTACAGGGGAACAGATTTTAGTTTCAGTTTCTTAGCAGAGCTCTTTATGTAGCAGGGATTCTTTCTGTTTGGAGATACCAACTGTGCAGGGCGAGCTTAGGATATAGCTGCTTGTAGGTAATCAGGGTAATCTGAGTTTCTCACTACATACACTGTAGCAGGCACAGCACACTGAGGACATAGTGTGACAGGGATCTAAATTACACTGCTACTATTGTTATATCCAGCGCAGGGATAGCAGCCCAGAGTTTATCAGTGTGCAAATGATGTAGACTTCCTGGCTCTCCCTTTCAGTGCACTCTTCCAGCTCAGAAGCTGTTACTTTGACAAAGCTGTCAACATAGTGATCCATCAAGCTGTCAGGTGCCAACTTGGCCCGATTTCAGAGCTGTCTTAAAGGGCCAGCGCTTTTAAAAAAAAACTGAATTACAGGTGAAATCTTTTGATTTTTCTAATGAAATATATTTGAGAAAGTGTTTTTATTTTAGTCTCCTGTAACTTCATGAGGTTTCCCTGGAGATGATAGGTCCTCTTTAAGGAGCTGCCTTTGCAGGTTGAGGATTGGGCAAGTTGAACAAAGAAACAACCCACAAGGTTGGAAAGCTACAGTGGAGGTGAGTAACTATTATGTATGAAGTGGTCCTTTAGCCAAACCCTAGTATACCAGTGCTTGAGTTGAGCACATAGGGTGGATATGACCATCACAAATCTTGCAATGCAACATGTTGAGTGCCTGGATCACTGTGGAAAGGATCATGACGCCTTAAAGGGAAATCTCTCCAGAGTTGGCGGTGTCAATTACTGTTGAAGATGAGTGGATGCCTCTGTCTCTGGATCCTTTAGACCAAAGGGGAGAGACAAATTCCCAGAGTGAGGAAAGTAGGGGATGTACCACAGTAGGCTGAAAATAGGGCCCCAATGAGGTCCGATCAGCAATTACACTGACAGTAAACCTGAATAGGAGGTTCATGGCCGTACCAGCTTGTACTATTGGCTGGAAGCCTTTATAAATGATACATGGAAGAATAGTGAGTCTCCCTGCCCATAGGTGTACCGCCACACATAGGCTTCATTACGGTGTTACCTTAAAGGGGTTGTCTCACTACTTTGATTCATCTTACCTCAGTCCTGTTTTGTCCTGTTTTGTCTGTTTCATTTTTTAATTCAGAGGAGTGTTTAGTGGCTACTACTGGCCCGCAGTGCTAAGCTGCAGAGGACACCAGGTCTGTAGCTATAGCGACCAGCGCCTACAGCCAATAGGTCTGTAGCTATAGTGACCAGCGGAGCTGATGCAGCCCATACAGCAGGGGATATCTAGGAATCGGTAGGACACTGATAATGGACATATCTTGCAAAGTGGCTTGTTTTTGCAACATCTTCAACATAAAAAGCAATCCTTGTAGTGAGAAAAACTCTTTAACTACAATGTTATGTTCAATATTTCTATTAGCTGTTTTGCTGCTGGTCTGAGAAGTTTACACAGCTGTCTGTGGTGTTTGCCACCATTAACATCTGTTTTTGCGGAAACATAGTTGGTTGCTTGTTCAAAGGGGTTGCCTCACTACAAGAACTGCTTTTTATGTTAAAGATCTTGCAAAAACAAGCCACTTTGCAATATATGTCCATTATCAGTGTCCTACCTATTCCTAGATATCCCCTCTTGTATGGGCTGCATCAGCTCCTCAGGTTGCTTTAGTTACAGACCTGTTTGATCTCTCCTGATAGGCTGCCAGCACTGGTTGCTATAACTACAGACCTGGCTTCTACTGCAGCCTAGTAGAAAATAGTAAACATGCCCCTAAATTCAAAATGAAACCAAGAAAACAGGACTGAGGTAAGATAAAACAATGTTGTGAGACAACCCCTTTAATCCTATTGCTTCACCTAAGCTTAGGCTATCACAGGTGTTTTGCAGCCATTTGCCTCCTATTAAAAAGTCATCAGCATTTACCGGAGATTTTAAAGTTAGTAAAACAAAGTAAGCTTATGGGCATCTATAGGTTTAAGAGGCTTAAGGTTTTAAAGGGGTTTTGCCATGAAGTGAGTTCCTTACCTATCATCTGGTCAGCAGAGAATATAAACAAATCATGCTGAGTCATGAACCCTGCAGGGGTGAGAGGGAGGGGGGTGAGTAGAGACTGAGGAAGCAGGGAGCGTCTCAAGAGTTTACTCAAATAATAACATTGCAACCAGTGGATTATCTATACAGCAGACAGACTCATACACTGCACTTTCTCCCCAGCCCCTTGCAAACTTCTTCATGTTCCCTGTCATCAGATAAGAAGTGCAAACACGCAAGTGCAGCCAGATCAGCTCCTGTCAGCTCTCCTGGTCATGTCTAATGTAAACTTTCAGGAAACTAAGGGGGACTGAGCAATGCTGTAGATCTCTCAGGCTTCAATTTTTTGTAATCACATATATTTAGAAAAGAGATTAAAGGGGTTGTCTCAGTGCATCAATTCATCTCACCTCAGTCCTGTTTTCTTGGTTTCATTTTGAATTTGAGCGTGTTTACTGGCTTCCAGTAAAGCCAGGTCTGTAGCTATAGCAACCAGTGCTGGCAGCCTATCAGGAGACATCAAACAGGTCTGTAGCTATAGCAACCTGAGGAGCTGATGCAGCCCATACAAGAGGGGATATCTCAGAATAAGTAGGACTCCGGTAATGGAAACATATTGCAAAGGGATTTGTTTTTGCAAGATCTTTAAAATAAAAAGCAATCCTTGCAGTGAGACAACCCCTTTAAATACTCATTTTGGAGGATCCCACGTCAACATTACATCGTGGCAAAACCCCTTTAAGGATCATACAAGTAAAGTAATGGAATTGTAGCACTACCCTAGGAATCTACATTCCACCACTTCCTTCAGTTCTTTTTTTAATGCTTTTTCCACTTCAGCTTGACCAGTTGCCTAGCAGACCCCCATTATTATCCCGCACAATGAACACAATACAGCCCCCCTGCCATGCCTGTCATGCAAATTAACCTCTCTGTATCTCCTGCCCCCAATTCCCACCAAACTAATAACTGGCTCCATAGTATTTCCTAAAAACCTGCAAACAATCAATATTGACATTCTTAGAAAGTGTAGCAGCACAAGTTGTGAGAGAGCAGCCCCTGCTCTGCTCTGTAGATGGTGCTGGGGGTTCTGTAATGATTGCAATGTGCACACAGTATGAAGGATGACCCTATTGAAATCATTTCGGAGCAGCCCTGGAGTTGCTAGGACAACCAGTGCTCTCTTGGCTTATGTGACAGTGAATTTGACGTCAACTGGAGGCAGAGCCTGAGCATTAAGCCACACAGCCCAGAGGCTTGTGAATGTGCTGCATGGTGGAGCAGGAGGATCTGTCTGCTGCTGCTGCTGAGCTTCTCATTGTCTGCAGGAGAATGGACTATTAAATATCTGATCACCATTACATCTGGTAAGCAGATAACTGCTCAGGTTCCTGTTTGCAACATTGCATAGAGCAGGCACAACTTTCAGGCACATGTACAGGGGATTAGCTACACAGTACTTTCTGTAGATTGTCAGATTGCAACATAAGGCAAAAGGAAGTGACTACATAGCTCATGCATAGTTCTATTTACAGTTCAGCTCGGACCTACAGTAAGTGCTGGGAGTAGTAGTCTCATTCTGGCAGGAAGGAAACTCTTGCATATGACTGTTGTATTTCTATAGTTTGTCGTGCATAACTGAAACTCTTCATTGGTAACATGTTACTGAGTCTGATACATGAATGTGGCTACATGCTGCAGGTCACCAAATATTTTACTTTACTGCACATATAAAGCACTAACTATACTGCACATATAAAGCACTAACTATACTGCACATATAAAGCACAATACTGCACATATAAAGCACTGCACTGCACATATAAAGCACAATACTGCACATATAAAACTCCATACTGCACATATAAAGCACTATACTGCACATATAAAGCACTATACTTCACATATAAAGCACTATACTGCACATGCAAAGCACTATACTGCACATATAAAACACTATACTGCACATATAAAGCACTATACTGCACATATAAAGCACTATACTGCACATATAAAGCACCATACTGCACATATAAAGCACTATACTGCACATGTAAAGCACTATACTGCACATATAAAGCACTATACTCCACATATAAAGCACTATACTGCACATGTAAAGCACTATACTGCATGTATAAAGCACTATACTCCACATATAAAGCACTATACTGCACATATAAAGCACTATACTGCACATATAAAGCACTATACTGCACATATAAAGCACTATACTTCACATATAAAGCACTATACTTCACATATAAAGCACTATACTGCACATATAAAGCACTATACCGCACATATTAATCACTATACTTCACATATAAAGCACTATACTGCACATGTAAAGCACTATACTGCACATGTAAAGCACTATACTGCACATATAAAGCACTATACTGCACATATAAAGCACTTCACTGCACATATAAAACACTATACTGCACATATAAATCACTATACTGCACATGTAAAGCACTATACTCCACATATAAAGCACTATACTGCACATATAAAGCACTATACCGCACACATGCACCTCTGTATTGAAATAATAATAAAGCTACACATATCTGTTGCTTCTATATAGTTACATGTATAGTCACTACTGTATCACAGTATATTACCTATAGAGTACAATTTTGCACCCACATGACATTAGATAATACCAGTTTTGCACATGTACTGTATAGAATCTATAAAGTACCATGTATTTATTGTCATTACAAATATATTAAACTTAAATGCATTCATATAGAACTGTATTGCATATGTATTACAATATACATTGTAACTATATAGCACTAGCCTTATAGCCCTGAATAGCATCTACATTATATCATATCACTATATACAGTATTGTACCCATATAGCACTATCCATATATCCATATAGTTCTGAATGGCATCTACACCATACTATATCACTATGTAGTGTACCTGCATGGCAGTCTATTGCATGTACATTACAGTACATATTGTATCCATGTAGCACTATCCATATAGTCCTGAATGGAAGCCACATTATACTTTATCTATCTATCTATCTATCTATCTATCTATCTATCTATCTATCTATCTATCTATCTATATATATCTATCTGTATATATACACCCACACCCATATTTCACTATATATATTATATATAGCATTATACTGCATGTGCATGTACAATATATTTGTAGCCCTGAATGGCATCTATATTATACTATATCACTATATACTGCACCCATATAGCATTTCTCTGTGCTGATTTACCACTAGCACTTTGCACCTCTATAGAAATAGGTTGTATATAGATGTGTGTGTATATAAATAAATGCAATATATATATATATATATATATAAATGCAATATATATATACATATATATATATATATCAATCAGATTGCTACATGCACTGACTTATAACACTTTATAGTATATTTATTTCATCATATTGCACATTGTGTACACAGATTTCTGTTGCATTCATATGCCAGTTTATTGCAGCTGTATAACAGCAGATTTAACCTATAGAGAATTGGGCAGTAAAAAGGGTTGTCTACCATATGATTAAGTTTATAAGTGACCATTGGCTGGATTAGCAGATTACTTGGATTTACTTGCAGAAAATGAAAATAAGGTGTAAGTAGTTGCCCCCTGGGATGTCAGTGGGCTGTAATACTTACATGATGCAATTTGTTGGGGCAGACACTGCTCCTGCCCCTGTTCACTGGGGCTGTGGAGCATTTACAGGACTTTTCTGCTGCATTTCAGCTGTTGCTTGTCACATAGAGCCAGAAAAATAAATATATAGCTAAATGTTAACCACAGGAACTTTACTTATGCCTGTTGATAGGACGGTGCCAGCTGGCAGGGCTTGGTGTTACTGCAGCCAGGACTGCCTTATGTACATTACATTACAATCTAATATTTGCTCTTGAATGCAGTAACTCCCTTTTTCAGCATAGATTTGATTTGCCATGAGAATAGGATTTATCTATATGTAGCCTACTAATCCTGGCCTATGTCAGAGATAGTTAAATATAGATAAATATAGAATTTTCTGCATCATTTTGGGTAAAGATAATAAAGCAGGTTTCTTCCAGTGTTATTAAAGCCAAAGGAATCAAACTGCTTAATCTGATAAACTTATTTCTGCTACGTCTGATACTCATAATTCTATATTATATAAAAATACATTTACTCATGGTAATGTGACAGCACTGAAGCAGCGGTTAATGGATGTTGGAGACATAACATTAGAATACATACATGAAAATTTAGGTCTCATTTATATATCTGTAGTAAATTTCATATAAATGCCTGACAGGGGACCTACCTCTAGGATTCTTACCTTGCTGGAGAATCACCTCCGTTCTGTGATTCTATCTATCTACCTATCTATCTATCTATCTATCTATCCTATATCTATCTATCTATCTATCTATCTATCTATCTATCTATCTATCTGTGTATCTATCTATCTATTTGTCTGTCTGTCTATCTATATCAATTTTATATCTGTTTCATAGTTATCTATCTTGACGGATTTAACATCTTCACATCTTACAGATGTTTTAATGGTGTAAAAGTGGTTTTCATTATGTCTCATGATCTCAGGACACTGTTATGATAGTTGTTGTGGCATTAGTGATACTGATAACATTCATTTATTTATTTACAATAACTTGATTATGGGTTTGTCAAATTAGCAGTTATTGGCAACACTCTATCTATCTATCTATCTATCTATCTATCTATCTATCTATCTATTTATCTAATTATTTATCACTTTGTATCTACCTGTCTTCTCCTCTATGCATCTATCTATCTATCTATCTATCTATCTATCTATCTATCTATCTATCTATCTATCTATCTATCTCATATTTTTCTCTCACGTCAAACTATCTATCTATCTTTCTATCTATCTCATGTCAAACTATCTATGTACTGTATCTATCTCATATCTATCTATCTATCTATCTATCTATCTATCTATCTATCTATCTATCTATCTATCTATCTATCTGTCTGGTGCCCTAAAGAAACTTTCAAAAGTGAAGTGCTGCTCTTTTCTTCTGCTGCTTCTTTTCTTTCTGTCTGTCTGTCTATCTATCTATCAAACTATCTAACAAACTATCTATCTATCTATCTATCTATCTATCTATCTGTCTGTCTGTCTGTCTGTCTGTCTGTCTATCTATCTATCTATCTATCTAATAACAATCTTATAGCTATCTACCCATCTATCTATCTATCCATCTTTCATTCAGTCCTTCTTCTATCTATCTATCTATCTATCTATCTATCTATCTCATATTTTTCTCTCACGTCAAACTATCTATCTATCTATCTATCTATCTCATGTCAAACTATCTATGTACTGTATCTATCTCATATCTATCTATCTATCTATCTATCTATCTATCTATCTATCTGTCTGGTGCCCTAAAGAAACTTTCAAAAGTGAAGTGCTGCTCTTTTCTTCTGCTGCTTCTTTTCTTTCTGTCTGTCTGTCTATCTGTCTGTCTGTCTGTCTATCTATCTATCTATCTATCTATCTATCTATCTATCTATCTATCTATCTATCTATCTATCTATCTATCTAATAACAATCTTATAGCTATCTACCCATCTATCTATCTATCCATCTTTCATTCAGTCCTTCTTCTATCTATCTATCTATCTATCTATCTATCTATCTATCTATGTTGTATCTATCTCATATCTATTTCATGAATATCTATCTTGACAGCTTTCAAGACACCGGAGGAGTAGAAAGTGGTAAAACAGGTGTATGAATGGCTTGGTTCATAGTGCTTGCATGGGTGTGAAAGTGGTTTCCATATCTGATGTGGTATCAGGACGCTGTTGTTGCAGCATTACTCATATTGATAAAATATGTTCATGCATTTAACCTGATTAGAGGTCTGTCAGATTGGTAGCTATTAGCAACAGGAGGGCTGCCCTTTTATCAATTTCTCAATCTATCTATTTTTCTATACATTTATCGTTCAATTTATGTCTATATTCACCTCATTTGTATATCTATCTGTCTATTAATCCGTTGATTCATCTCTCTTATCTTTTGTTTGCAAAATAGAAAAATCGTATCACTGCCACTGGTTCAAAGTAAAAAAAAAAAAAAAAAAGATTTCTTTATTCATTCTTGTCAATGCTAAGTTTCAGCTGCCTTGCAGATTTTTTTTAAGCTGTGACTGTGTTTCATTGGTGCCCTAAAGAAACTTTCAAAAGTGAAGTGCTGCTCTTTTCTTCTGCTGCTTCTTTTCTGTCTGTCTATCTATCTATCTATCTATCTATCTATCTATCTATCTATCTATCTATCTATCTATCTATCTGCCTGTCTGTCTGTCTGTCTGTCTGTCTGTCTGTCTATCTATGTATCTATCTATGTATCTATCTATCTATCTATCTATCTATCTATCTATCTGTGTATCTATCTATCTATCTATCTATCTATCTATCTTTCTGTCTGTCTGTCTGTCTGTCTGTCTGTCTGTCTGTCTTTCTGTCTGTCTGTCTGTCTATCTATGTATCTATCTGTCTGTGTATCTATCTATCTATCTATCTATCTATCTATCTATCTATCTATCTATCTATCTATCTGTGTATCTATCTATCTGTGTATCTATCTATCTATCGCATATCCCCTACATTTCCATGGTCTGGATATTCTATTAAGCAGTTTATAAAAAAATCACTAGGTGAAAATCAATATGGCCTCTAGTAAAGTCCTCAACGGTATTGTTATACAGTTTTCCCAGCCTCTTGCATCTTCTTTATATATGGCATGTTGTTAATTGCCTTCCAATCAAATTGATATGTGTGATGGATATTAGTAATGGTAAATGAAGTAATGGAATAAAGGTGTAGATAAGTCACTACATAAACAAACAAACAAACTGGTTGTTAAAGAGTATAGGAAGAGGAACAACCCCGTGGGAACAGTAATAACGCCTTTACTGTTTAACACCTAACTTTTCCAGAATCTTTTACATTATGTTTTTTTTTTTAATTGGAGGACCCAGCATGTCCTGTACTACATAGACAGCCATTTGATGTTATCGAGAACAATGCAGTACCTTATTTCTCCTGTGGTTGTGCTGCAGTGAGATTAGACACCTGCTACCATAGATTCCAGCTGATCACTGCCTCTCTCAGCAGTCACACACAGTGCTATCAGCCTACTGATGGTGGACCATGGTAACAACAAGGTGTTGTCTAAAACTGACAGTTTCTTCTATTACAAATGTGTTTGATTATTTACTAACTGGTTATTAATCCATTTTCTACTTCAGCATCGCCGCACATATAAGTAGATTTTCCATTCAGGACTTGAGGAAAACTGTGCAATAAAGTCTCTGAGAATTATTATGGGTGCAATATTAGTTGTGCTTTCTTGCTGTACTTAAAGGGGTTGTCTCGCTACATTGATTCATCTTACCTCAGTCCTGTTTTCTTGGTTTCATTTTGAATTCAGGGGCGTGTTTACTTGCTTCTACTAGGCTGCAGTAGAAGCCAGGTCTGTAGCTATAGCAACCAGTCAATTCACATAGAAGTGCCGTTATATTATAGTTAATGTACTGACTTTAATTCACAGCCACATCATGGGAGTTTCCTCAATCCCCTTTCACATTGTCTTCAAACAGTAAAAGGGCTGCACACTGCAATTGCTGAATAATTTTTTTAATTATATCA
This sequence comes from Phyllomedusa bahiana, assembly GCA_025379985.1. Lineage (NCBI taxonomy): Eukaryota > Metazoa > Chordata > Amphibia > Anura > Hylidae > Phyllomedusa > Phyllomedusa bahiana. The sequence continues at coordinate 48,598 of JAODAL010009069.1, forward strand.
TAAAGTGCATGGTGTATGAACTTCAAGCAACAATGCCAACATACTCCAAATCATCACATTAATATCAATGAGCAAGTCAGTACTTAGCTGTATATTATAGCCATCACTTTAGCTTCACATCTCAACAAAATGGAGTCCAATATTCCAGCTAGTTAGATGAGCTGAAGGCTCTGTGCTGCACACAGCTGCGACGTTTCGGAAACTCCAGTTTCCTTTAGCAACCAGCACTGGCAGCCTATCAGGATAGATCAAACAGGTCTGTAGCTATAGCAACCTGAGGAGCGGATGCAGCCCATACAAGAGGGGATATCTCAGAATAGGTAGGACACTGTTAATAAATATATATTGCAAAGTGACTTGTCTTTGCAAGATCGTTAACATATAAAGCAATCCTTGTAGTGAGACAACCCCTTTAAATAGATATGATTAAAAAGCTAAAGAGAAAAAAACTAAATAATAAAATATAATATTTCAGTGGTTTATAGGATAGTAAAAACAATGGAATGTGTGTCATGGCAAACTAGAGTTAAAGAAAGACAACTCTGCAGTTAAAATAAAAAATATGTATTCTTTTCTGGCCCCAATATTTGCAATACTGAGCTTTTTATCCTGTAGTAGCAATTACAACACTTACGGCATGTCCCCACGGTCCGGGTTTTCACCCGGTTTTACAGACGGTCTTCGGTTTCGAAAGCCGTCTGTAAACCGGGTGTCAACCTTTTACACGGACCTTAATGGAAAATTTTCCACTGGACGTTTTTTTACACCACCGGCTTTCCGGAAAACATAGAACTTCTTCATTCTTCCGCCTGGTTTTTGGGCAGAACATGAACTTGTCAGCATGAAGGGGGAGGGCTTGATCCGCAAACCGCAGAGAAAAGCCGCCCCTCTGCGTGCGTGCCCTAAACAGAGAAAATACAGGTTGGGAGCTCCGACCGGCATTTGTCCTATGCCGTGTAAATGGCCCCTTAGGCTGAGCACCGTGCTGATCATGGTCTCCCAACACTTTTTGTGAATTACAAATTTAAAAAAAAGAGATTGGTTTTTTTACGTAACGCACAGTGAAACTTATTTTCAACACAGTGAAAGATTTTCAACACAGAAAAATGTTACATCGGGTTCAACTGCGTCCAGTCATCACTCACTAGTTGCATATTCCACAGTCAGTGTGTAGCGTGTTGTTAATGTGGCACAAGCTACACTAAGTTATCCTAATGGGGCATAGATTAGTATCTTTTAACCTCATACGTTTTAAAATGTATAGCTAAAGTGCTAGACTACCTAAACTCTGATATTTTATTTGCAGGACACCAATTTTAGTTTATATACCCCAATGTTCATACAATATGTATATTTCTTCCTATTTGTTACAGTTGTCTAAATAATTTGCGAATTTACTAGAGCTTAGACTATGGAACATGGGAATGTATCTTAAAGGAATTGTCCATTTCAGTGACCTCATTCTCAGTTAAAGCAGTGTTTCCATCTCACTCTTTGCTGGCATGGCCGTAGGATTTGCCATCAAAGTTTCATAGGTGCGAGTCCAACTCCTATCTTGGGAATGGGCCCCCGAAAGTCTCTGTTTAGAATGGAGAATAGATTGCACTTGCACAATACTCCCCATTCCGTTCTATGGGAGTTTTGAATCAGGCTGATCAATTAATTATCATTTTTCTTATTTTATTCATTTATTTAGCACTGTTATATTCCACTGCCCTGTACCAAGATCATCATTGTTCATATTGGTCCATGTTCAATTAATGAGTACAGTCAATAATTATGGACTCCAAAGCCCAGGATGATCAGGGGTTTACATTAAACGGGTGTACCCATTTCACACATTGATGGCATGTCAATAGAATATGCCATGAATATGTAATAGGTGCGGGTTCCACTTCTTTCTCAGGAACGGGCCCTTGAAAGTCTCCTTTCAAAAGGATGTGCAAGCACAACTGACTGACCATAGACTTTCAAGGGCTCATTCCCAAGATACGTACATGTCCCAGAGGTGGGACCCGCACCTATCATACTTTAATACTTTGATACTTCTGATGAAGCGCGGTCATCGCCCTCGAAAAACGCGTCGAATTTTAAATGTTCTGTTTTTTTTTAATTTTGCGAGAGTAACACCTTGCATTTTTTAAGAATAAATACTTTTTTAATGTAAAAGCCTTTAGCTCAGGCTTTTTACTTTGCATGTGCGCCAGGTCCATTTTTCTTTCCTTATTGGTATCATACTTTAATGGCATATTCTATTGAAGAGATGGGAACACCCCATGAAAGACGGCACAACCATGAGCTGATCACTGCAAGCAGGGCTGGGACAGGGTATTCTGGTGCCCTAGGCAAATAATGGAAAATTCAGCCCACTCCATGCCTCCTTGCGCCCCCTTTTGTGCCTGGTTGAAGTGACGCCCTAGGCGGTCGCCTACCTTTGCCTACCCATCGTCTTGGCCCTGACTGCAGGTCTAAGGTCTGAAGCCAACAACATGAAGCTATCTATCATTACTGGGAGAGCTGCCAATGTTATACATTTCTACTGTACTGGAAACTGTATGTGAAATTTACTGTTACATTCAGGCCATGAATGTGGTTGGTTTGTTGGAGCAAGAATTGCTCTTTGTAATCATCTTTCTGGTCTAGCTAATGAAGGGCCCCCTTTTTGATACATATGCTCCTTAACGGGGATGTCTCACTACATTGATTCATCTTAATTCAGTCCTGTTTTCTTGTTTTCACTTTGGAATCAGGGTGTTGTTTACTGCTTCTACAAGGCCTAAAGTAGAAGCTAGTCTGTAGCTATAGCAACTACTGCGGGCAGCCTATCAGGATAGATCAATACAGGTCAGTAGCTATAGCGACATAAGACTGATGCAACTCATACAAGAGTGGATAATCTTGGAATAGTAGGAACACTGTTAAATGGACATATATTGCAAAGTACTTGTTTGGCAAGATCTTTAATATAAAAAACAATCCTTGTAGTGAGACACCCCCTTTAATAGAGCATACGATAGGGGATTCTAGTGATGGGACAAGCCATCTTAAAAGGGTCATCTCATGAAGGCAACTGCTTTCCAGTTTGGTCATATAAACATCATAGAGCAGGAAGGGAGAGCCACTATTTAAGGTTGGATATACACAGAGTGGCCTTAGCTTCGTCACAGTATAGCAATTATCTGCTGCAGCACCTGGGATTTTCAATTAGCTTAATGAGTGGCTGCATGGATTTGCAGGTGAACATTGATTGTTAAGGAAGTATACACCTGTAAATCTGTACGACTGATCAAGCTAATTAAAAAACCCTGGTGCTGGGTGCCAAAGCGGTTCTTGGTCATGTGGCCACACTGAGATCACTTTGTGTGTTCCTAACCCCTAGAGTAGGACCACCCGCCTTGAGATCCCGTTGGAGCCGGGGGTGGCTTAAGCATTTTTTGATCAAAACATGTGAACTAAGAATCTCAAAGTTTTTTTCATATATTGTAGATAGCATAAATCAGGGGCGTAACTAGAGAAGCCAGGGCCCCATAGCAAACTTTTGGATGGGCCCCCCCCCTTCCCTGACCACGACCATGTACCATGACATGCTGTTTAAGTATAATTAATAATACAAGGGGCAAATACTCACCATACATATCACCATCATACTAACTACCAACAAATCCACTAGTACCATAACAACATTACCAATAACGGCTATTACATAGTAGTGACCTGTTTATTGCCACCAAAACACGACCACAAGATTACCACCACATAGTGATGAATAATAACCCTACACTATTAATAAATCAGTACAAAAAATACCAATACGTCTAATAATAAAAATTTATATAAAAATATGTGACCATAAAGTGGTAAATCCCAGTGTACAAGGCTCTGCAGCTGTATATTCCCTCCATACAGTGACCAAAAAGGGGTTTTTAAAATTAGTGTAAAAACAGGGCCTCTGCGGAACTGTATTAACCAAACCATCCCAGGACCATTAGGGGTTTGACAGCAGTGTACACAGGCTTTTAAAGACAATAGGATTACATTTGCAGTTACACCCTTGTGACCCCAAAATTGACTTTTCCCCGGGCCCCATCTTGATTTTCCCCTTTGTTCTGCATCCGGCCCCAGTCCCCCAAAATTTGATGCAACCCCCCGCCCCACTTGTCCCTGGATTTTTAAGACACCAAAAATTTTAAAAACCCGGGACTTTTCCAGCACCTCCCCCCCCTGGCTATATGGGGCCCAAATTAGGCGGGCGGGGGCCTTAGGATTTTTGGGGTCCCCCTAAAGGAAAAGGTTTAGGTAGCCAATAGATTTGGCCCATAAAGGAAGGCGGGTTTTTGGGTAGCAAAGGGACCATACGGGTTTAACAGGGAAAATTTTGGGGCAAAAGGGGGCCCCATATAGGTGGGGTTTTAAGGTGGAAAAGGGGGCCCCCCAAAAAAGAAGAGGGGCCAGGTTTTTGGGGGTATAAGGCGGGCCTTGGGGGGGTTATAGGGCGGGGATATAGGGGTTTTGAGGCGGGTTTTTGGGGCTTTTAACAGGCGGGCATAGGGGGGCCCCTGAAAAAGGAAGGCAGGCAAAAGGGGGGCTGTAAACAGGAAAGGCAAAAAAGGGGGGCTGTATAAGCGGGCGGGCATATGGGGGGCTGTTTTTGGCAGGCAGGCAGATGGGGGGGTTTAAAAAGGCAGGCAAGCAGGCAGTTTGGGGGGGGGTTTTAAAGGCAGGCGGGCATATAGGGGCTGTAAAGGCAGGCTTTAATAGGGGGCTGAAATAGGAAGGCAGGCAGGAAATGGGGGGGCTGTTGGGGCAGGCGGGAATTGGGGGGCTGAAAAGGAAGGCAGGATATGGGGGTTAAATAGGCGGGAAAAGGGGGGGCTTTTGGGCGGGCCCTTGGGGGATAAGGCGGGAAAGGGGTGGGCAAAGGGCAGGCATATGGGGGCTATAGGCAGGCATAGGGGGGCAAACAGGCAGGAAAAGGGGGGCAAAAGGTGGGCAAGGGGGGGCTTGTAGGCGGCATATGGGGGGAAAAGGGCAGGCTTTTGGGGGGCTATACAGGCATATGGGGGGTATGGGTTAGGCATAAGGGGGGCTTAGGCGGGGAAATAGGGGGGGCTAAGGCAGGCAAAAGGGGGGTAAAGGTAGGCATAGGGGGGGTTTGGGGCAGGCAAAATGGGGGGTATAGGCAGGCAAAAGGGGGCAATGGGCAGGCAAAAAAATTTTTTTTTTTTTTTTTGGGGGGGTATAGGGAGGCATAGGGGGGGTAAAGGTAGGCATATGGGGGGTATAGGCAGGCATAGGGGGGGGAAAAGGGCGGGGCATGGGGGGGGAAATGGGCCCAGGCATAGGGGGGGTTATAGGCGGCTTGGGGGGGGTATGGCCCAGGATAGGGGGGGCAAAGGCAGCTTTGGGGGGGCTATAGGCGGGCATAGGGGGGCAAAAGGAAAGGCATATGGGGGGCTTTTGGGCGGGCCCTTGGGGGGCTTAGGAAGGCAAAAGGGGGTAGATAAAATAAGAAAAACTTATCACCTCGGTCCACGCTCCCCCGATTTTCCGGCCGCTCCGCTCGGGCCTGTTTCCCCCTGCACCCTTTCCTGCGCTCAGCGCGGGCGGCCTGGGTGATGTGACGCCCCCGCCCCGGGGCCCATTTTGACCACAGAGGGCCGGCAGGGGGAAAAAAATTGGGAGGGGATCGGCCCCGTCCTGCTACTACCGAGAAGCGCCCCTTTGAACGCCCCGGGCCCCGGGGGGGCCGGGGCTTTTCAGAGGGAGTATGGGGGGGGCCCCGCACTTCCCCGCCCCTCAGGAACTTTTAAAATTTTCACTCCCGGGGCGGGCCCAGGACGGCTTTCCCGGGGGTTTGGGGAAACCCCGGGTAGAGTCCCCCGGGGGCCCCCCCCTAAGCCCCAGGGGCCCCGTACAACTGCCCCCCGTCCCCGGGTAGTTACCCACTGGCATAAATCTTTTAACCCCTAGACTAAACCGTTCTTAATACTAACATTTTTTCTCATAGACGAAACTGGGGGCCCAAAATATACAGCCCTGGCCATAGCAATCCATTTGCCTGAGGCAAAGGTTTGGGGTTTCCTGCAGAGATCACCAAAAACAGGTCAAATTTTAAAAAGGGGTTTGCCGTATGTTTAGCAAATTTCAAAAAAGAAAAGATGATAACTTTTTTTTTGATAAAATTTTTTTTTTCAATCTTGGGGAAAAATGAAATTTAAATTGTCCTTTTAAAGGGGTTTTTTTAAATCATACTGTTCACAGAAGCTTCTCTTCACATACAGTTTAAAGGCTCCCATTTCCCTTTTTCAGACTGTGATTGGTTCAAAAAGCAGTAATTGGCATTAAATTCTTTAAAACCCCTATTCACCCTTTGTTAGGGGGTTGTCCCCATGCACAGATTCTCAAATTGGTTTTTACAGACGTTTTTTGGGCTTGGGAAAAAAATGTCTGTAAAAAGACTGTCAACCTTTTTAAAAAAAGTTTAAATAGGAAAAACCCTGCAAACATCCCCCTCCGCACGGATTTTCCAATGGGCGGGTTTTTTTTAAAAACCCCCGGCATAGTGGGAAAAAATTAGAAAAATGTTAAATTTTTTTCGTTTTTTCAGGCGGAACTTTTAAAAATGGGGGGTGCAAAGGAAAGGGCGGGGCAATCCAAAAACCCGCGGCCCAAAAGCCCCTCCCCCTCCCTGCCAAAAAAAGACAAAAAACCGGGAAGGGGTTTTCCCACCCGGGATTTTGGTCTGTGCCCCTTTTAAAAGCACCCCTTTGGGGGACAATGCTTGGGGGGTTTTGGGGGGGGGGGGAAGGGTTCTAAACAGCGGGGGACAGGGCTTTTCAGAGGGTTAAGGGGTTTAAAGTTTTCCTTTTGTAAGAAAGTAAGCAACTCCTGTTTTGCTAAGGACAAAAGCGAGGGGGTGAAAGTTTTCCCCCCCCGGTCCGGGTTTCGGGTAGAGAAAAGATGGTAGGTAACCTAGGGAACTTGGGGTTTTCACAAGGCAAGAGATAAAATTGCCCCCAAAAAGAAAGGGAAAACCAAAAACAAAAAGCAATGTATTTGGTAATAGTTTTTATTTATCTTTGCCTAAATGTTTAAATCTAAACTGATGTGGTTGGAATACCTCTTTAACTCCTAAATCAAATCTTAGTGTTAGGTCTAGTATTATGCAATAAATATTCCGTATTTAGTAGTTTCTGTGAATGGACAGAGTATTACATGAAATCCTGTGCTGTGAGGTAACAACGGCCGACCATCAATATTTAGCTTTCACGGCTATTGCTCCCTGATCTAATGAAAGTAAATGTTTGTGGTAATTAAATATGTAATTTTACACCTATTTTATTAACAAACTTTTGTGTACAAAACACCTGAGGTTCCTGCGCTGACGTCTCTATATAAATGTATTTGTTTTGCATTTAAACAATGACACTTGTATGCTTAGGTGCCTTGATATTTACTCTGTGGATGTGGTACCTTGTCTGTCCTGGACTCAATTTTTGTTTAGTTTTTGGTGTTGCAAAATCACCACATTTTGGTTTCTTTTCCGCAAAGAATTAAAGGGGTTGTATCATTTCATTAAAATTTTTTTCAAATAGGGGGCAGTGAAAACAAACAAATTTGCAATTAGATGCTTAGCAAGCTTCTTGTTTACAGTTTTCTTAAACTTCTGTTTCTGTTTACACTGATTTTCCTGTGGCGGATCCCTCCTCCTTGCTTTCATAGTGAGAGCTAATTTTACTTCTTTCGGGGCCCCCCGGGTGGGCCGTTTTTCAAAGATTTTGGCATTCCTGCTTTCACTCAAAGAAAGGGACTGGCACATTTTCACTCTGCACAGCCAAAGAAAAGAAAAACATGCGGGGCTTCTAAAATAGGAAACAACACAATTGTGTGTAAAACCTGCCTCTCTGACTCACAGAAGGGGGCCCGTAGCAATTTCTCTCTGCACACCTCAAAAAAACACACTCGCAGATTCTACAATCAGAAACGCACAGTTGGTCTCGGTCCCCTAACCCCCTGCAAAAAGGGAGATTGTGCCGTTCAAGAAAGGGATTAACTGTAAAAAAAATCCCCACTGTGGAGGAGAAGAGATCAGTCTCAGTTGAAAAAAGCGCCTGTTTTTGATCGTCTTACAAAAAAGAGATGGGGAAGAACAGTGAATGGGACTCGACAAGGGGGGGGGGTGGAGTCTCGGGACCCACAGAACATGAAGGGGGGGGATGAGTCACCCTCTGGGAGGGGAAGAAACCCCCTCATTTTAGATTTGAGAAGCTAAGCAGGGGAAATCAGCCAAAAAAAAAGAAGCTACATCCCCTTTGTTAAATAATTTTCCCTGTTTATGTTAAAAATTAAACAAAAATATATTCCATCTACTCAAGTGTTTGATTTCTTCATCATTTTCAAGATCTCTGCTTGCTGTCAGTGAATGAATACATGCTTATTTTACAGTACATCCATAGTCTGAAAACACTTCTCGCAGCTAAGGGTGTTTTTTTCACAAAGGGTTCCTGTCAATTCTGGAAAACTAGTTGGGGTCTCCAAACCCATTGTTTTTAAAGGAAACGGGGGAAAAAGCTGTGCAGATTTTTCCACCATTGACTTTAAGGGCGATATATATGAAGGAAGGCGCGTTGAAGTGAATTGTCGGTCTCATTTTTTGTGAATAGCCTGAATTATAAACGGTTTTGGTGCGTTCATAATGGTGTGGGAAAGTTCTTGCGTCTGCCTGTGTGTTTGGCACATTAGGAATTAGGGCAAAATAATGGCCAAAAAATGTATTAAGGTTATAACAGGGTGGAAATAAGAGAAGATTTAAAAAAAGCTGCAGTGAATAAAACTATGGGACTGACCTCTTGGGGGCCACAGGTCCCCGAAAACCTGGCTGTGTGGTCTTGCTGTTGTTGAAAAAAGGTGTCAGGAGATACAGGTATTGGTTTTTGATTTTAACTTTTCATCTTCAAAAACCGTCAGTCAAAACTAAAAATAATGGCTTTTATTTATAGTTCTTATGTGTTACACCGAGCGTTACACCCCTTCAGGGGGGAGGGGGGGCTTATCTGTATTTGATCATTAGTCCGCTGGGTTGAATGCATCTACTATATCAAGCCCTTTTTTTTTTGATTTTGATGAGCGGCTTTTTGGGAAATGTAAAATTATAAGCAGACCAGTTCCTGTTTCTCCTGACACCTTTGTGTGTATTTTTAGCTCTCTATTGTCTTTCAATTTTGTCCCTTTTTGGCCCTTTAAAATTCCTTATCTCCCCGATGCGATTTTTCTTGGGATTCAAAAAATTTTGGGGAGGGCCAAAAGGTTTTTTTTGGGCCAGGGGAAAATAGGGTCAGGTTGGCAGCGGGGAACCCCCTTTCCGGGGGGTATTTCCTGTGTTCCACGTGGTAGGGCATAACACCTTCAAAGGGCCACATGGGTACCATTTAATTGATTGTCCCAAATTAGTTTTTTTCGATTTATATGGGTTTTTTGCAATTATGGTATTTTAAAGAATAAGGTTAAAAGTTATGTTTTATGACTATTTTTCCATTTTTTTTATTTCTATTTGTTTTGGTCAAGAGGTTTGACTTTTTTTTCCCCGCTGTATTGTTAAGTGTGATATTTGTTTTAATACAAAAAAGAGAAATATCAAAGTAAAAGAATCCCCGCTTTATAAACTTTTTCGTTCAAATGTAAGGGCAGATATTAATCACAAAAATCAAAAAAAGAGGTTCAACCAATACCTACTGCAGCAAAAAAGCAGTTTTCCCGCCCTGAAAAGACCCCTTGGGGCCCGGGCCCTGATTTTTACAAAGACTTTTTATCTGAATGGCCGCAAAACCCCTTTTCCCCGCCGTGCAAGGAAAATTTTTCGGCTTAAGAAAAATCCCAAAGGACCCCTTTGTGGACTCCCCCCCTTTAAAAAATGTTTGATCAAAAGTTGGGGGCATGCCACGAGGAAAAAGGGTATCTTTCAACAAAGTCCTCTATTACAAAATCTATGTTTGGTCTACAGAGGCCTACAAACAAATGCAACAATCAAATTGGTGCCCACCTCTTCAGACCATCACAAACCCCTATAAAAATGGGCCCCTTTCATTTAAAAAACTCCAAAATTCTTTGGAGTCTTTATCAAGCAGGGATCTGAATGGAGGGCCAGCTTATCCATCTGGCACCCTAGACAGCTCCCTGGAGGCCCTACTAAAATAGGGGGGCCCCCTATCCCCCTTTGGGTCTTGGAATTTGCGCGCTTTTTTAGCGGGTTTTTTGGGTTTTTTAAGACAAAACAAAAAAGCAAAAAGTAAAAACTTGCCAAAATTTTCTCATAAAGACAGCTGCTTTAAAAAAAAGTCCCGCGGGGTATCCCAAAATAGATTGCATGATGATATTAGGTGCCCCTTTGGGGGGCTTTTGAGGCATGGTTCATGTGGAAAAAAAGTTTGGGATGGGTAGGGCATGGCTTTCCCTGTGACGTTTATTAATTTTTGGGAAAGGGCCCCCCCCAACCGGGGGTATATTTGTCCCAAAAAAATTGGGGAAACAAACAAGAGAACAAAAGTGGGCTTTTTTTTGGACTAAATTTTCTATTTTGCCATAGGCAAACTTTAAAAACCAAATTTCACTATAAAACACTAAAACTTAACTTTTTTTTAAGATAACACTTAACCTCGATACACACCCATTTAAAAAAAACCCATTTCAAAACCCCTTTAATTTAAACCCCTTTTTAATTTTGAAGGGAAAAAACTCCTTTTCTGTTTTCAAGTTTTTGGAACACCACCTAATTTAAAAAGGGGGGAAAACCCCATTTATACAGTGAATTTTTTAACTCCAATAAGGGGCCAAAACATTTACTTGAGCAGGCACCTAATTTCCTAAATTTGGGAAAGACTGCCCGTAAGATTTTTTGGATCCCTAAAATTTGGGGTTATTAAAATCCCCGTATTTATAGGGTTTCCCAAAGTTTAATTTAAATGGTGTTTCCCCCAAAACTTGTAATAGAAAAGGGAGTTTTTTTCCCTTTAGGGGTAAAAAAAAAAGATATTTAGAGGTTAGAAAATATGGGTTTTTAAAAAAGGTTTTGTACAGAGGTTTAAATGTTATACATAAAAAAAAGTTAAGTTTTTGTGCTTTATAGATTGAGAACGTACTTTCCAATATATTTTGTTATCGCCCAATCTTTTCAACCCCACCCCCCTTTGAGATAAATTTAAGAAAGGTTTTTTTTAGTTTTTTTTATCCTTCCGTTTCCCACCCCGCTGTATTACAATAAAAAAAATTAAAAAAACGGGGCCCACGGTTTTTCCCCCACCCCCTCATTTTCCTTTTCCCCCTTTCCCACAAGGGGCTAAGTGAATATGTGCCATACTTTTGGGAAATGGCATCACTGAGGCCAGGGTTTTGGGTTTCAGCAGATTCATGGGAAGCTATTTCTGCAAAGGGAGTGGGTTGCTCACCCTTTTGAGGAAAGGGAGGCGGTAAGTGTCAACCACCCATTGACTTTATACTTCTAAGTGGTCAGCTCCTAATTCTGTACGGTCTTATTAAAATGGCCATGCAGAGTTTTTCAGCCAAAAACCAAAAAAAGGGGAAACCCGGTTGGGCCCAAAGGCAGCTGTGAATCCTGGGAAAAAGGCAGGGTGGTTTTTACGGGACTCTGCCCTTCCACTCAAGTATAATTTTCGGTTTTTTGAATTCTGTGAAATTTTGATATAAAGAAAACCTTTGGTTTCCCAGTCGGGATTTACATAAAGCGTGCGTCTTATCAGACCAAGATCAGCTTTGCTGTTAATAACAGGGGCTGTTACAAAAGTAATTTAAAATTGCCCCCAAAGGTCTTTTTCTGACCTCATGGGGGTACAATAATAAGTAAAAAAAAAATAAAAAAAACCCCAAAAAAAAATGAATGAAAAAAAAAAACCCCAAAAAAAAGCCCAAAAAATTCTACTTTTAGCCACATCCAATGCAAACTTATTTGAGCGCCATTTTTGCTGTTAAAAATAAATATTGATAAATAATCAATACTACTTTCCATAATATTATAAAACAAAAGGGAATATCAAACTTACATAAAAATAAAGCCTTACAAGTCATGAAAAAAGTTGAAAAAGTTAGTAGACTAACCGAGTATACATACTAAAGAAAATTAAAAAAGTGCCACCAGGAAGGGGGGGGGCAGGAAACCGGTCTGGAACCCGTTTAAAAAGGGGTTTTCCCCACTACATTGATTTTTTTCCCGTTTTCTTGGTTTCACTTTGAAATTAAAGGGTTTTTTTTGGCTTTTATAAAGGGTGCAGAAGGAACCAGGTCTGTAGGCTATAGCAACCAGTCTGGCAGCCTAATGAAGACGAAAAAAGAATTTTAGCTATAGCGTGCTGGGACAAGGTTTTTCCGGAGCCCCAGGGAAAAAGGGATGAAGCCCCCCAACCCCCTCTCCCAATGTAAAATTCAGGCCATTCCATACCTCTTTGCGCCCCCTTCCTGTCTGGGATGAAGTGGAGCCCTAGGCGGTCGCCTACCTTAGCCTACCCATTGTCCCGACCCTGAGCTATAGAAACCAGTGCTGGCAGCCTATCAGGAGAGATTAACCCCTTAACGACCGCGCACCGTCTTTTGACGGCGGCCGGTGCGGGTCGTTCGTCTGCAGCGACGTCTCTTAACGTCGCTGCAGACAAACGGGTTTGCGGCGCCCGGTGCCGCAGCTGCGCTGGGATCGGGGCTGAACTAACAAGCCCCATCCCAGAGCATGTCCTGCAGGCATCGGGGAGCGGAGGAAACCTCCGCAACCCCATGCTTTAACCCTTTGATTGCGGCGGTGCGTTACCGCAGCGCAATCAAAGGGATCCCCTGCTCTGTCGGGTGATCGGAACGCCTGGTGACCCGACAGAGCCCGGGGGGAACGGGCCGCACAGTCAGTCTGGGGACCTAGCGTGGCCCCAGAGTTGTCTGTGTATGAAGCCAGTGTTTTAGGTCGCACTGTGTGCTGTCCTAATCACGGGCCTGTGTCAGACTGAAAACAGATTAAAATGTATTAGCATATAGGGAATATGCTAATAAATTACTAATTGTAAAAAAAAATTTAAAAAAATTTTTAAAATTTCTCCCTTCAACGGTTTAAAAAAAAAATTTCAAAAAAACATAAAAATTGTAAAAAAAAAATTATAAAGAAAAAATAAAATAAAAATAAATATTTAAAAAAAAAATAATTGTACATAAATTACACGCACAAAAATAAACCTACAATATTGGTATCCACACGACCGTAAAAAACCTGTAGAATTAATCTAACAATTTTATTAAGTGTGAAATGTTAATGGTGTAAAAAAAAATACTGAAATTATTTATAAGTGTACTTAAAATAATCCCTTATAAAGTACAACATGTCTTGAATAAAACGGGGCCTCACCAACTGCGTCATTGAAAAAATAAAAAAGTTACAACTGTTTAAATGCAAGGAGGCCAAAACGAAAAAAATGTTCTGGTCATTAACTACTTTTCAGGCGTTCGGCTTAAGGGGTTAAATAGGTCTATAGCTAGAGTGACCTGAGGAGCTGATGCAGCCCATACAAGAGGAGATATCTAGCAACAAGTAGGACAATGTTCATGGAGGCATATTGCAAAGTGACTTGTTTTTGCAACATGAAAAGCAATCCTTGTAGTGAGACAACCCCTTTAATGGAGATCCGAAGTGTCGCGCGTGGCGCAACATGTGGGTTTGGAGTGAAATTTTTTCTCGTTGTCCTGAGTGTGATTTAGCCTAGAAACGGTTTTGTACATGAGGTCACTGCTGGAGGAATTTTTTCATTTAAACACAACTAACAGGGTTTTGGAAATTTAGGACCCCAAAAAATGGAAGCATATGAGACTAATGTGTATGATCTGGTTTATTCACTTGGACAGGCGAGTACTGTAATGTATAGGAACCATGGCGCTTTCAGAGAGTGTTAGATTCGTATCTGCTAATCTGCTACTGACTGTAACTTTAAAAAGGATCTCTGCGGAATTTCATCCCCTCCTGGAATCTGGCCTCAAAACTTCTAGTGCCAACAGGAGTTGTCACTTCCAGTGACATGACTTGCAAAGAGCTGGCTGCTTTCTTTGACTCATGTACATTTATAGCCGAGCTATCGATATACTTAGCTAAAAGCATTTGTTATTTTATGAGTCTACAGATGTCATGTAAACACTTCATTGACAGAATGATCTGGATTTTCCTCTGTCTCTGAGGACACTTTTAGTCTCATGTCAGTGTAACACGTTTCATTATTTTACGGGTTTTGTTATTCGTAACTGTTCTATGTAATGAGGAGCTCAACAAATAAAGGGAACCTTCAAAATCACATCCCACCAATGATGGAAAGAAAATTCTTTAAGATAAGACTATAACGGGCTGTTCTTTAACCCCTTAAGCCCCGGGCCTGAAAAGTAGTTAATGACCAGAACATTTTTTTAGTTTTTGCCTCCTTGCGTTTCAACAGTTGTAACTTTTTTAGTTTTTCAATGACGCAGTTGTATGAGTCCTCGTTTTATTCGAGACAAGTTGTACTTTATGGGGGAATAGTTTAAGTTCACTTATAAATAATCGCAGTATTTTTTTTTTATTTTGTAAAAAAATATATATATATTTTTTTTTTTACACCATTCACATTTCACACTTAATAACTTGTTAGATTAATTCTACAGGTTATTACGGTCATGTGGATACCAAATATGTGGTTTTTTTGTGCGTGTAATTTATGCACAATTATTTTTTAGTAAATATTTATTTTTATTTTATTTATTGTTTTATTCTTTTTTTTTTTACACTTTTTATGTTTTTTTTTTTTTTTACTTTTTTTTTTTACTTCCATGAAGGGAGAACTGTTTAACTTTTTTTTTTTTTTTTTTACACTTAGTAATGTATTAGCATATTCATATATGCTAATACATTATAATCTGTGTCACTTTGACATAGGCAGTGATCAGGCGTGTCTCTCCTGTCAGCCTCTCAGCAGGCGTGTCTCTCCTGTCAGCAGGTGTGTCTCCTGTCAGCAGGCGTGTCTCTCCTGTCAGCAGGCGTGTCTCTCCTGTCAGCAGGCGTGTCTCTCCTCTCAGCAGGCGTGTCTCTCCTCTCAGCAGGCGTGTCTCTCCTGTCAGCAGGCGTGTCTCTCCTGTCAGCAGGTGTGTCTCCTGTCAGCAGGCGTGTCTCTCCTGTCAGCAGGCGGGTCTCTCCTCCCAGCAGGCGGGTCTCTCCTGTCAGCAGGTGTGTCTCTCCTGTCAGCAGGCTTGTCTCTCCTGTCAGCAGGCGTGTCTCTCTTCTCAGCAGGCGTGTCTCTCCTGTCAGCAGGCGTGTCTCTCCTGTCAGCAGGCGTGTCTCTCCTCTCAGCAGGCTGTCTCTCCTCTCAGCAGGCATGTCTCTCCTCTCAGCAGGCGTGTCTCTCCTCTCAGCAGGCATGTCTCTCCTCTCAGCAGACATTTCTCTCCTCTCAGCAGGCGTGTCTCTCCTCCCAGGAGGGGTGTCTCTCCCCTCAGCAGGTGTGTCTCTCCTGTCAGCAGGCGTGTCTCTCCTGTCAGCAGGCGTGTCTCTCCTCTCAGCAGGCGTGTCTCTCCTGTCAGCAGGCGTGTCTCTCCTCTCAGCAGGCGTGTCTCTCCTGTCAGCAGGCGTGTCTCTCCTGTCAGCAGGCGTGTCTCTCTCCTCTCAGCAGGCGTTTCTCTCCTCTCAGTAGGCGTGTCTCTCCTCTCAGCAGGTGTGTCTCTCCTGTCAGCAGACGTGTCTCTCCTGTCAGCAGGCGTGTCTCTCCTGTCAGCAGGCCTGTCTCTCCTCCCAGGAGGCAGATCTTTCCTCACTGATGAGTTGTGACTTCATCATTATGTGTGAAGCAGTAGAAGGGGAAGGTTATCTGGAGAGAACAGATCTGCAGCCTCCTGCATGCTTCTTATGTCTGCAGAGCCTTCAGCTTCAGGCTCCACAAGCTCCTTGCTGTTCTATAATTAGTTCTACACACAGCCTTGAACTGATAAAACACATGTGAGGAAGCACACTGGCTCCCAAATCCTCCCCCTCTGTTATCAGGCAGGTGTGACTGTGTTATATGAAGGAAACACAGGACATAAGACTGTTATATGAGGGGATCTATGAGTTAAACAGTCAGTAATTAGCCAGATCATTCACCTTAGAGCTGGGAGATGAGTATAGAGCCAGCAGCCCTCTCACATAGCTGGTTTTACTTTCGGTTTTAACAGTTCAGAAGGGAGTAAACACATAGTGTGCAGGCAGCCAATCACAGCACAGGGGGCGTGTCTGGGGCGTTTCCTGTCTGGGGGCATATCCCAACAATGGTGAATGGAAAGCCACCCCCCTTTCTTCTTCTTTGTAAGGCCGTGTCCACAGGGCTTCTGCCCGCCGTTTGTGTGTGCCGTTTTGCCCTCCCAAATCGGCCGTGAATATGGGGGGGGAGGGGGGCGGGACCGGAGCGCGGCAGGGGCGCCGCTCCCCGGCCCCATAGACTTGCATTATCCACGGCGCGTATTGCGCCTGGATAATGTGCAATCCGCCGGGCGGGGAGGAGCGACGGAATCCACTGTTCTCTATGAGAGCAGTGGATTACCGTAATGACTCCGACGGATTGGCGCCATACTGCAGCGCAAATCCGGCGCGGAGTACGGCGCCAATCCGTGCCCAAATAAGCCGTGTGAACGAGGCCTAAGGTGTCGGTCTATAGGTGTATAATATCACCACATATAGAACAAAGTCAATTGACTACACTCAAAGGTGAATGCAGAAAGAATTATTTATTGTGATCCACAGGCTCCAAATTGTGCAAATATAGAATTAAGTGGCTTTACATAACATTTCGGTCAGGCAGGATGTTTATCAAAAACAGTCACAGAGTATAGGTTCAGGAAGGAATAGAAACGGACCATAGCCCCTTCTCTACTGGACTACCGCCCGTTTCTACACCTTCCTGAACCTATACTCTGTGACTGTTTTTGATAAACGTCCTGCATAACCGAAATGTTATGTAAAGCCACTTAATTCTATATTTGCACAATTTGGAGCCTGTGGATCACAATAAATAATTCTTTCTGCATTTACCTTTGAGTGCGGCTGATTGACTTTGTTCTATATGGGGGCGTATCCCAATAGGCTGAATGAAATGTCAGTCAGCCAATCACAGTGCATGGGGGGTCGGAATCCGTCCAGGGGCATGTCCCGACTAGCCAATCATAGAAAAAAGGGCGTGTCCCAACTAGCAGCAGCAGAAATAGAAAACAGATGCACAGAAAAGCTCATACACTCACCGGCCACTTTATTAGGTACACCATGCTAGTAACAGGTTGGACCCCCTTTTGCCTTCAGAACTGCCTCAATTCTTCGTGGCATAGATTCCACAAGGTGTTGCAACGATGCTCAATTGGTACCAAAAGGGGCCCCAAAGAGTGCCAAGAAAATATTCCATACAACCATGACACCACCACCCAGCCTGAAACCGTTGATACAAGGCAAAGGGTGGATCCATGCTTTCATGTTGTTGTACGCCAAATTCTGACCCTACCATCCGAATGTCGCAGCAGAAATCGAGACTCATCAGACCAGGCAACGTTTTTCCAATCTTCTACTGTCCAATTTCGATGAGCTTGGGCAAATTGGGGGCCTCAGTTTCCTGTTCTTAGCTGAAAGGAGTGGCACCCGGTTTTGGTTTTTCTGCTGCTGTTTGCCCATCTGCCTCAAAGTTCGCCGTATGTGCGTTCAGAGATGCCTACCCTTTGGTTTTTAAACGGGTGGCTATTTGAGTCACTGTTGCCTTTCTATCAGCTCGAACCAGTTGCCCATTTTCCTTTGACCTCTGGGATCAACAAGGCATTTCCGCCCCCAGGACTGCCGCTCACTGGATGTTTTTTCTTTTTCGGACCATTCCCCTGTTTAAACCTAGAGATGTTTGTGCGTGAAAAATCCCAGGAGATCAGCAGTTTCTGAAATACTCAGACCAGCCCTTCTGGCACCAACAACCATTTCCACGTTCAAAGGCACTCAAATACCTTTCTTCCCCATAACTGATGCTCGGTTTGAAATGCAGGAGATTGTCTTGACCATGGGCTACATGCCTAAATGCACTGAGTTGCCGCCAGTGATTGGCTGATTAGAAATTAAGTGTTAACGAGCAGTTGGACAGGTGTACCTAATAAAGTGGCCGGTGAGTGTATCTGCTAAACCAAGTGACAGAAGTAATGCAACCCAATTACAAAAGTGCTTATTTTTACTGTCCCCATAATCTGAGACATGATCTTTGTAGCGAGAAAACCCCTTTAAGGGAGTTCTCTGAAATGTTAACACTGATTGTGAGGGTCCGACTTCCAGTCCTTGCAGTTATATAGGTCGTTGGTAGAGCAGCTTATTCCATTTAGTCCCATTCAATCAAAAGAGACTGGCTGCAGTACTAGGCACAGAAATGGATGAGCCATTTTGCCATTATGTCATCTATAAAGATTTTGTAGGTCTGAGGCTATCAAGGTGACAATCTGAGAATCTCACCCACTAGAAGACCTACTGACCCAACAGTAAGCTCAGGTTCTCTCAGTGACAACAGAGATAATGAAGTCAACCCCGTTTGAAGTTTAGAAGGTTATGATACTCTAATTGGTCATTTATTTCTTTCACACTTCTTTGGGGAATACATTGCAAACCAGTTGGTCATTACTCATAGCATGACCTAATTGTGCAGTGTTAAAATGGTTTTCTCACCACGCTCTTTCACAAAGTCACAGGCAGCTTCAGACTTGCACTGTCTGGTCAGTTTGTGGGTGATTCTATAGCAGTGGTTAGCATATTTAGTTCCTCTGTAACCAGCTGAGCCATTAAACTGGCAGAAGCAGAAAAGATATAATCTTCAGTAAACAAAAGCTACAGAGCTGTGAGGAGTGAATACAAGTGCTTTTCACTAATTTATTAATCTAATATTGCTAGAGATAATGACTGTTCTGTCCTACCATGGTGATATAACTCCCTGCTCGCTGTCTATTCAGGGCGGAAGATATGGACGGGTAACCAAAGAAACCTGTGTGCAGATAAAATCTCTTTTTTCTTGACCATGAAAAAAAATCTAAAAACCAATGTATTTAGAAAAAGTCTTCAATTACCTGTCCCCACATGTTGAAGGCTCTGGAGATTCTGCATATCTAAATTTCTTGCCTCTGCAACCTAAAAGCCTTGTTCCTGTTCAAATACCCCTCCTCCCTATTCAGCTCATCTGGTTTCTTTGCTAAGCCATAGCACCGTTGGAGTCTGTTCAGATTTGCAGACATCACTCAGGTTCAGAGCAGTGAGCTATTAGTATTTGAAGAACTTGAATATAATTTTGGTTTACCAGACAGATCTTATTTCCACTACTTACAGGTTAAACACTTGATGCACTTGCTGTAGGTGCCACCTGTCTCTCCACCTCTACTCCTTTTAAGAAGTTGTGCAAGGCTGGGGTTTCCAACAAGGGTCTTATTTCCACTATTTATACTATCCCTAATGATCTCCCTCCTGAGGTAGAGCATCATCATGCATAGAGGCACAGCTGGGAATCTTACTTGGGCAATAAACTGCCAGAGCAACTTGGCAGGCCATATGACTTACAGTGATCATCCTGCATTTGTACTGTGTGCACAAAAAGTCAATACATGATATTATTGTTCTGGTTTAATCATTCAGATTTGTTGCAGAGAATTAATTTCCAGTTTCCTTGAAGCGTATTTTCTGGAACTGCCCTCTTATTATATAGGTCTTGGATATGTGATCTAATTACTATTCTGGTCTCTGCTCCTTGCTAGTATTTCACCAGAGGATCCCAGTGGATCTCTCACTTGAATTTTTAATGTCTTTCCAAAAGTGTCACAGTCCATGCCGCTGCCCTCGTTCTGGGCTGCAGAAATGACCGTGTCCCTGCTTCTGTCCTGTCTGTGTCCAGGTTACTGTTCCTGTACATTTGTTCTGCCTTTACCTACTTGCCTGCTATCTTGCCAAGGACTCTGTCATCTGCCTATAACTACATTGGCCTGTGACACCCAGTGTCCTTGTCCTGCACTTCGGCTGTCACCGCCAGTAGCCTCCCATCTACGCTCGTGGTGGCCCAGAGGATCCACACTAAGCACCCGGTGTCCATGGTGTTGGTGCATACTGACACTGCTGGTCATTACAGAATGAACTGATCATGGATCCCGCCGATGTGGCTCATGGTCTCGCCCAAAGCCTCTGTACCCGCTAGCTCATTGTTCTGCCCAGAGCTTCTGCACTCTCTGGCTCATGATCTCGCCCAGAGTGTCTGTACCTGCTGGCTCATGATCTCGTCCAGAGTGTCTGTACCTGCTGGCTCATGGACTCGCCAAGAGCTTCTGTACCCGCTGGCTCATGGTCTCTCCCAGAGCTTTGGTATCCGCTGGCTCATGGTTCACCCAGAGCTTCTGTACTAGCCTGGCTTATGGTACCGCCCAGAGCTTCTGTACCAACCTGGCTCATGGTCCCGGCCAGAGCTTCTGTACCTGCTGGCACATGAACCCACCCACAGTTTCTGTACCCGCTGGCTTATAGTCCCGCCCTGAGCTTTCCCCCATCTTGGTTTTGGGTGTGCCCTCGTGGAAGTTTTGGGCCCCAGATCAATGTGGAATATCCTTTCTGTGGATTTGAGGAAAGGGCTTTGGGGGGGTGTATTGTGACTGTCCATGCCGCTGGCCTCGATCTGGGTTGCAGACATGGCATCTGTCCTGTCTGCATTCACGCCATGACTGCTGGTGTGGACCGTGGACATTTCTGTCTGCATGCTTGTGTCTCCGGTTCCTAAACTTGTTGCTGTCTCCCTTGTAATTGCTGCTACTCACCCTTCCTCGCTCCTGTTTCTGTCTGGGTTTGCACACTCTCCTTAGGGCGGGCACGTGCTCACTGGTCTGGATTTCAAGGGATAATGTCTCAATTATCTGTCCAATGACCTCCGACCTCTGACCTCCTGTGATTTAAGGAACCTCCTGCCTCTGTTCCTGGTCAGTTCATGATTGTCCACCTGAGCACTGGTTTCATGGCTGCTACCTGTGTACGTTTATCCATGTTACCTGCCGTATCATCCGCCTGCTAACTGTGTTCCTGGTACCTGTCAGTTCATGAATGTCCATCTGAGCTCCTGACCTCTGCTGCAGGTTGTTCCTGATTTAACCCCTGAGTTACATGCATATATATTACTGCTGTATCCTGCCATCTTCCGTGTCAGCCACCTGCCTGGGACCAGCTTCCAGTCTTCTGTTAACCCCGCTGTTTCCAGGTTGCTGTTCCTGTACCTCTGTTCTGCTGTTACCTACCACTATGCTCATTTGTGCCTGCCTGCTATCTTGCCTAGGATTCTGTCATCTGCCTATAGCTACACCGGCCTGTGACCTGTCATCTCCGCCAACACCCAGTGTGCTTGTCCTGCACTTCGGCTGTCCATGCGAGTAACCTATCGTCTATGCTCGTGGTGGCCCAGAAGATCCACACCAAGCACTCGGCTTGGTGCATACTGACACCGCTGGTTGTTACAAAAGGGATTTCTCTGAAGTGTGTACTTCTAAAGTGAGGGGGAGTGTAAACACCGGGTGACATGTCACTTCTTTCTCCCAGCGTTCAATACGCGTTGAAGCAAATGGTGGCTAATCATAGCTTCGTTCATGCTGTTTGACATTTTTCGCTTTTCTGTACTTTGTATTCATGAAAATCTCTCAATAAGTATACAGCTATAAAAAAAAAACTTTTGGACAGCTGAAGGGCAGACCGCCAGGCAGACCCAGGGTTCCTTAACTCATCACTGGCATACACGGAAGGAAATTTGGGAAATTTGCAATTTAATATAGTTTCAGTCTCACTCATTATCAGCTTTGAGACCCTTCATTCCAAGCCACTGACTCTGTGACTATTCCTTTAAAATAGACTGAAAACTTAATCCAGTTAGCCTCAGCTCTTGCCTATGCCCTTTTTAAGCAGAATCTTCTGTGTAATGCAAGGAATCCTGTGTTTTTGCAGTGTGTGTAATGAGTTCATCCATCATGCTTCCATTATCAACTCAACTATTCCAAACTAATTCCTCATTTACTCCTCTTCTCTTGCTTCTGGTTTCTTTATTTTTTTTGCAATAGATGACCAAATAAAAATAAAACTCACATGGATTCCTCTTGTGTCTTGCATGCACCTGTGTGGTTACAAAGTTCTGAAAATCATTGGCCTTCAGTTTGCAATAAGTAAAGGTATCAGTAAGAAATGTAACTCTGGGGGAAATCTATGTTTTTCCATCTTGGTGTATTGGCAGACATGCCAAAAACAGTTGGGGTTGGCAATGTGATAAATTGTTAACAATCTGACATCATCAGCAGCCGTGACAAACTTGAAAACATCAATTATTCTTCTAGTTTCTTGCATGTTACAGATCAGAGCAGCTACCATCAATTACCTTTCCTGTAGGTAATGCTCAAAGAACCTTCCGGTCTCCATGTTTTTCTCTTCCTTTCTCCTCTATCCTAAGGGTGCTTTCACATGGAGCGTTTTTGACGCAGTTTTCTACATGTTTTTGTATGCGTCTTTTGTGCAGAAAGGCACAGCAGTTAATGCCATACATTTCTGCACAAAAAATGCTCTATGTGAAAGCACCTTAATTGTTATATCTTTTAGAGCAGCGGTTCTCAACCTGTGGGTCGCGACCCCGGCGGGGGTCGAACGACCAAAACACAGGGGTCGCCCCTAGCCCGGGCAGGGCGGCCGGCCGGAGAGCTGAGAGGGGCGCCGCACTGGCTTAATAGCTGCAGGGAGGAGCGATGTGGCCGCCGCTGCGCTCCTCCCTGCAGCTGCTTGCATAGAGTGCGGCGCCCACAGCGTTTCAATTACTGAGGGGAGGGGGAGCAGTGGGCGCCGTTACTCGCAGCATTGGTGGCTCAGTGAGCCGCTCCTGTGAGCGGCGCTGCGGCGAGGACGGACTTACGTCCCGCCGGTTCTTGTGGGCGGTGCGTGCAGGACGCTGAAAGCGCGCAGCATCACGCGCCCACAATATGTACCAAGCATCGGGAACAGCCCTGCCGTACTCAGTGCAGAGAGAACGCTGATCCTCTACGGCAGGGCTGTTGCTGGCTGCAAGGTAATTTAGTGTTAAACACCTACACACATCCATAGCATCATGTAATGTCTGTATTTGGTACAAGTAATGTTATTAACCTGTTACTTGTACCACACACAGCCATTACATGATATACACATTACATTTACCCCCCCACTTATAGGGGGTCTGTGAGTGGCACATGAGGGGTCACATATGTAACCCCTCATGTGCCAATCACAGCCTCCCCCCGGACAAGGTTGCATCGATGTAACGGCTCGGAGTGGTACCTTTATATGTATGTGATATGTAGAGGTACCGCTCAGAGGCGTCACACACATATGTAACCCCCCATGTACCACTCACAGCTCCCCCTGTATAAGGTTACATCTATGTAACGGCTCAGAGTGGTACCTTTATATGTATGTGACATGAACAGGTACTGCTCAGAGGCGTCACATATATGTAACCCCCCATGTACCACTCACAGGCCCCTGTATAAGGTTACATCTATGTAACGGCTCAGAGTGGTACCTTTATATGTATGTGACATGTAGAGGTACCGCTCAGAGGCGTCACACATATGTAACCCCTCATGTAGCAAAATTACAGTTTTGAAGTAGCCATCAAAATTATTTTTTGGTTTGGGGTCACCGCAACATGAGGAACTATATTGCGGGGTCACGGCATTAGAAAGGTTGAGAACCACTGCTTTAGAGCATGTCCTCACGGCACTGGTTTTTAGCCGGATTTCCAGACTGTTTTCAGTTTTGAAAGCCGTCTGTAAAGTGACTGTCAACCTTTTACATGGACCTTAATGGAAAATCTGTGCAATAGTCCCCACTGTACAGATTTTCCGCAGGACATTTTTTTACACCGCTGGTGTTCCGAAAAACATAGAACATGTTCATTCTTCCGCCCGTTTTTCAGGCGGAACATGAACAAGAGGTGCAAAGGGGATTAAATTTACAAACAGCAGAGAAAAGTCGTCCCCCTGTATGCCAAAAACAGACCAAATATCGGTCGGGATTTCCTGACCGGTATTTGGTCTGTTCCGTGTAAATGCGGCCTTAGGGGCCGTTCACACGGCTTATTTCGCCGCGGGTTGGCGCCGTACTGCGCGCCCGATTTGCGCAGCCCTAAGGCGCCAAACCCTCGCAGTCAATGCGGTAATCCACACTTCTCATAGAGAACAGTGGATTCCGTCGCTCCTTCCCGCTCGGCGAATCTGCCGGGCGGGAAGAAAATCACTTGCACAGTATCCAGGCGCAATACGCGCCGTGGATAAAGCAAGTCTATGGGGCCGGCGGGGCGCGCCCCCGCCCCTTATTCAAGACGGAATTGAGAGCGCAATCCACCTCGCAATTACGGCTTGAATAAGCCGTGTGAACACGGCCTTAGACTCTATTTGTGGTGTACATGGCCATTCCCTTTAAAAATCTACCAACTTGTGTTTACACTGGACATATAACCCCTATGTATATGCCTTTCAGTTGCGAACATTGCCTATTGACCTTCTACTGTAAAAATACCTATATTGCACAGTATGCATTTATAGCAGAATACAGTTTAAAAGTTTAAAGATGTTCTCCGGGAAAAGGAAGCTAAATAGATAAACTACATGTTATCATGAAAAAAATCCTTTAATTAGAAAAGTCTGTTGTTTGTTTTGTCTGAGGGATAATCATTATAGGAAAAGAAAATGGCCGCCGGGCTCCTTCCTGTGCAGAAACCTGTGCTACAGGAAGTAGGACAGACTCTGAGTTACTTCCTGGTTAGGCTGACTGACATCACTGAGCATGTGCTGTGCTCAGTCAGTCTGACACTGGATTGTGACAGATATTTACTTCTTAGCTTTAGTATTACAGCACTGTGTTCTTTTTTTAAATTGTTTCAAACCTAACCCCTTGTATGAAAACTATCTCTGTCTGAGACTTTCTTTGTTGCCCATAGCAACCAATCAGTGCTCCCTTTTCATATAGTGCTCTGAAAAAATGAGAGGGGAGCTCTGATTGGTTGCTATGGGCAACAAAGAAAGTCTTAGACCTAGACAGTTTTCATACATGTCCCCCATAGTACCTTCTTGTAGTAAATGGAGATTTTTTGTTATCTGACACTACTATGTGGGTTGTCTGATATATGGTGCTATTATTTGTAGCTTTAGTCATTGCTGCATATTCTGCTTTTTCAGATTTCTATCATTAGGTGTTGGGGGCTCATGTCAGTTTGGGGGCCCTATGAATTCTTGTTTTGCCCCTATATCATATATGTGGTCCAAACAGAGCTTAACTTTATTAGGGTATGTGCACACAGTGTTTTGCAGTACATTTTTCGATCCAAAAAAGTATTTCGTAAAACGTATCTAAACACGTACCCATAGTGTGATACGTGTTTGGATACGTTTTCTGGATTGCAAAAACATGCTCTATAGTTTTTGACACGTAAAACGGATCAAGAATTGACTTGTCAATTATTTGATCGGATCCATTAAACACATCCGAAAGACGCATGTAAAACACGTATGGTCTCAACGTTGATACATGTTTTACATTGAAATTAATGTAATCACACAGGAACCTTGTTAGATATGTGTTCGGGCCTGTTTTTGGGTCTGAAAAACATATCCAAACACATGTCTAAAAAAACACTGTGTGAACCTCCCCTAAAATAGCCACCCTCTGTGCCTTTTGTGCTTAGCTAGATAAGTACACAGGAGAGAGGCAGCTTTACACTGAGATAGGAACCAACCTGAGGAGAAACATATCCCCATTCACAGGGCATAGCTTACTGGCAGGGCATGTGCCCAATGTGCAAAGCTAATAGGGCACAAGCCACTCTGCCTTGGCAGGAAATATAGATGAAGGACTAGTGTGGTTTATAGAATTGTGGCCCAGGGTTGAGGAAAGCCTAATGGTATCTTCACACGATGTAGCGTACAGTACGCGCCGCATTACATCATGTCTTTCGGGAGCTAGCGCTGACATGCGTGTACTCCCGCGGGGGGGAAGGGGGACGGCAGCCCCCCGGCCTATTTGACACTCATTACTTGCGGCGCGTGTTCACTGCAAGTAATTGACATGTCACTTATCTCGCCGTGCGTACAATACAATCGTATTGTACGAGCAGGGAGAGGAGACATAATCCGTTGTTCTCTATGAGAACTATTGATTACTGTAATTTCGGCGCACATCTTGTCCGTATTAGAGCACAAATACGGAATCTGCGGCGAAATTACCCCGTGTGAACATACCCTAAGGCTACTTTCATATATGCATCAGAGGTTCCATCGCAGATTTCCATTACAATGATGGACACCATGATGGAAACCCGATGGACCCCTCTGTATCCAATTGGGACTTTCAGGCGGTTGAAGTGTATCAAATGCCACTTCTGCGATGGAAGCAATGGACAAGTCTTTGGACGCAGATGTGAATCTAGCCTTAGTATGCATCTGCCAATTATAATAGAGCCATAATATCTATGCTGGATCTATTTCAAAGTGGATTCCGGTAAATCCTGGTTGATCACATTGAATTATAATGGGGGACTTTTGAAATGTAGTTTGGGTATTTTTGACTCTTTACTATTCATCATATTTGAATACCAAAACCCTTGATGGAAATCAAATGATACCAGTGTGAACTGAGCCAAATAATGCGTCCTTTGTCACGTCTTGCAGTGCATATAAATTCTTATTTCTGTTGATTGACATCATTTTGTTTAACTACATATTTCAAGAGTCCAGGGGAAAGAGGAATGCATGCATTGTATTAATACATGAAATCTAATTAATTCTGCTTCAAAGGCCAGGGCCAAGACAGCATCCATTGTTCAGTGAGCTCTTTTCATGCTATTGAAACCTACTCAAGTAGATTGAGATATGAACATCAGAGGGAAGTTTGCTGTTGGTCTCAGGGGTTCATCTATGATGGATAATTGCTCTGTTTTAACTCAACAGCACAATTGGCAGGAGCTCTGAACTAATCCCAAGTTTATTACTAATGTTTTAAACGAAAAGGGGATTTTCACATTTTCATTGCGGCTTATGGTAATGTGGCCGAAGAACAGAGATCTTCTAGGAGTTACACATGAGAAACCTGATTGTGTGTAGGGTGGCAGCAGGTTGATAAACTTCAAATTGTGGACACAATTGTGAAAATCTGATTATTACATTTATTTTTGACCAGTTAAACAGAGATTTTGGCCGTGTCTATGTGGCCAAAGACAACAACTTGGTCTATCTAGGTGTATCCTTCTTTGCAAAAGGACCAGGTGTTCCTGGATTTCCATGTAAAGTATAGTAACATAGGAGGACATGTATGAAAACTGTCTTGGTCTTATACTTTCTTTGTTGCCCATAACAACCAATCGGTGTTCCCCTTTAATTTTTTCAGAGCACTGTTTGAAATGCAAGGGGAGCTCTGATTGGTTTCTATGGGCAACAAAGAAAGTCTTAGACCTCAGCAGTTTTCATGCATGTGGCCAATAGTTTGTAAAGCTGAAAAAAAGACATAAATCTATACAATTCCACCTACTATCCAAACGTATTGATCCAGAAGGTAAAAAAAAAAACATTTTGTGGAAGCTAATTTTCTTATTTTCAGGGATAAAATTCCTTTTGACTACTCTTGATCAAGAACCCTTTTTCGGGAATCTAGAATACTTTCAGTAAAGAATCCCCTTTTGTGCCTGGGTAGAAACCTTGAGCATCACGTATGAAACTTGGCCCCTGACATACCAGTTCTAAATCGATAAAGAGGAGTGTAGAATATGACAGTATGTATGAAAGAGTGTCATGTGCCAAATTTTGGCGCATAGCATATTGTGCACCAAACTTTGTGTCAGCCATTGTATGGATTTGTATGGAAGTTGTGCGCCAAACTTTGATGCATTCTTGGCACATTTTTGACGCATTCAAAACTGTCGTGTTTAGTGCAGACTGTGGTAAGTTTTGGAGTACGACTATTCATACATCTGTCGGACAGGGCTACAACAGTTTTCTGTCTCAAAGTAAAGCAGAAAACTGGTGCAGCCTCATTCATACATGTTGCCTCTCGAGAGAGATCTCTTTACTAACCCCTGTTCTGTTTATATTAGATCACCTGTAAAGGGGTTGTCTCATCTCAAAGTTTCATAGGATGCATGAATGAAATAATGCTGCTTTGCTCTGTCACTTCCTGGTCAAGCTGTCTGTAATTAGCATATGAACCCCGTGTATTTAGACTTCGGCTGATTAGATAAATCTCATGCTGTGAGGACTAGGGAAGCTTTTGAGTTAAAGTAAACAGCAGTAATTACTGGCTTTTGTCTGAAAGATCAGATAACAAACAGGCTCTCACTGTCTGAAGTTGTGACCTTTGTGATGACATCACACCATGCTATCAGATAGAAAAAACAGCAGGGGGGCGGTGGAGAAGTACACAGATTGGTCACTTGGGGAACCAGAAGGAGCATAGATGGTGATAAAATCACTTGTAGCTCCTTAACAAAAAAAATGAAAAACACAATATATTTGGAAAACATCTTTATTTAGTGTTCCCAACATGTTGAACGCTAATCTTTGTAGCGAGACAACCCCTTTAAGCCTTTCTTCTAAATGAAATATTCCTAATTTTGACAATCTTTCTACGTACTATAGTCCATCCATTCCATGTAGTAAGCTGAATGCCACCTTTGAACAATATCTTTCTTGTGCACTGATGCCCAAAACTGTACACAATATTCCATGTGCGGTCTGGCTAGTGATTTGTAGAGTGGTAGAACTATGTGCTGATCATGTGCATCTTTGCCCCTTTTGATGCACCCCGTGATATAATTTGCTTTTGCAGCTGCTGCCTGGCACTGGACGCTGCAGTTAGATAAAAGGCCTTACCCATCTCAGACATTTATGGCTATTAATAGGACATGCCATAAATGTCTTTTAAAATATTTTTTTTCCTGTTTTTATGTGGTATGGTTTATCAATGAAGTATTGATTTTTAAAGAAAGTTGGAGGTATATATTTGTGTTTGTGGTGCTCTATATTTTGCTTTTAACCCTATCAATATACTTTCAATATTTTATGATTCACATTTTTTATTGATTTTTACCTTAAACAGGTTATCATCATGAATGGTTCTGCTGCATTACTGATCTGTGGTGCACATATGGTACAGTAGAACTGCGATGCTAATAACATTGTCTGTACGATCTCGATTCCTGCAGTATGAAAACGCCTGCAAGGGCACCATGGGTGACATGTATGATTTATGGCACTTAGACGGCAGTTTTTAAGCGCATTAGAAGAGTACAGAATGCGCCTGAATCCATGAATCCGGTCTACTGCGGGTTAGAAATCAGGTGCTAAGACGACAATTCTGGCTTAGGTATACCACTTTGAAAGTGCTCTACCTGTCCCATCAGTAATGTGCCTGGAATTGCTGTACTGAAGCAATAAATCTTTAGCTACGTATGGTTCTAGTGTGCCCCGCCTCCCGCACGCCCCCCGATATCAGGTGCAGTACAAATGTGGTCCCTAAGACGAGCATTTGGTGATCAGATCTATATGTAAATGAATTACAGCATTAGATGTTACTGTACTATGATGTTAGGGGTTCAGGGGGTATTTTCATCTCAATAATTAGAGAAGATATATACAGTATACAATGCAGTCCTTGTGCTGAGATGTAATAAAAGCTCATGAGAGCATACAAGGTGTGGTGCATGGAATGCCCCCCAGACACAAGACAGTGGAGATAATCATGGTGACAAAAAGTGTTTCCAACATCGACCGGCCTTAGAAAATGAAAATCTCAAATCTTTATTTCATGCTATTAAAAACCAAGTAGACATGGATCAGTATTTCCTCTGGTGCATTTTGAGCAGTGGTAACATGCAATTTTGACTTGGATGTTTCTTAACTGAAGAGGGATCCCCCCTTCACTGTTCATGCTGGCTCCAGTGTGTCCCCCCCTCCACATATCACTGTTCTCTCCCTATGCAGTCTTATTTTGTAAGAGCTGTTTACATACCACAGGCCTGCATTCAGTCTAAACAGCCTTCTATGAACTCAGCACTGATCTCTCACAGCTGGAGGTTTATTACAGTTGAATCCATCCAGAGCACAAAACTGTCTCCCTTCATGTTTACATAAGGCACTGACGCACAATTCTGCTGTTTTCTGGTTGTAGCAGTAGCTGCAGTGTCAATGAGGAGCAGTTAACTGTATAGAGTTAAATTTTTATCGGCCCCTTACACGCAGGAGCATTAAGGCACCGTGGCACAATTCTGATGTTTTCTGATTATAGAGACAGCTGCAGTGTCAATGAGGAGGCAGCTAGCTGTATAGAGTGAAATTGTTGTCGGCCCCCAATTCTGAGTGAGAGACAGGAATGCAAGCTCCCTGAATACGTCCAGGGGGGCTGAACAGAATGTAAATTATTAGAGCTCTCAGCTAATGAAATGCAAGGAGCTGAGATCAGAATATCAGACCAGCACTGGAGAATTTTGTTTACAGAAAACGAAGATAAGGAAGACATTGAAAACAAGACAGCATTGATAATGACATCCAATAGTAAAGATGCTTGTTTTCACTGTCCCCTTATTCTGAAGACCATTTAATGAAATGATACAACACCTTTAAAGAAAGTCCATTGTGTCCATATTTTCAATATGCAGCTTCCACTGCTAGCTCCAACTGAGGATAGCTACTGATCGACGGCGGGACACGCCTGCAACGTTTCGAGGGAGGTCCCTCTTTCTCAAGCAACAGTGGTTACAATTGTTCACAAATAATATTTAGTCAGAGAAATATGTCCCAAATAAATCTGAGTGATAGAACACAAAAACAATGCAGCACCACAAATGAACCTACATAACATGAGCGATGAAATACCAGTGATGCTGCACCACAGTTGTGTGAATACACTTAAGAGTGCTTAAGAACTAGCTTTAAACACGTATGCAAAGGTAAATAACCATTCTTACCTTAAAGATACAGCAGGTTATCTATCGTGCTTGTTTAGAAATAGTTTCCTAGGTTACCGGCCACCTCTGTGCTCTGGCACCTAGCCTCTTCCTGCTACTTGAGCACAGAGGTGGTTGGTTGTGGTGTAGAAGAGATAACCTGCTGTATATTTGAAATGAAGCAAAATCAGAACATAGATATATTTGGTAAGATTCTTTATTTGCCTTTGCCTATATGTTTAAAGCTAATCAATGAGATGGGAATATCACCATATGTACACATGACCCCAAGGCATTGCTGAGGTAGCTTTGCCCTAGTCACCTGTCAAGTCACACACACAGCCAGACCACCCCCTCCCTTTTCCCCCTTCCTTTAGTCCCTTCGCTACTGTGGCCCCACCAATGATGACACTGACTACCGACTTGGAATGAATTGGCCACAGCAGCCGTTTTATTAACAATACAAACATATACACTCACCGGCCACTTTATTAGGTACACCATGCTAGTAACGGGTTGGACCCCCTTTTGCCTTCAGAAAGCCTCAATTCTTCGGGCATAGATTCCACAAGGTGTTGCAACGATGCTAAAATTGGTACCAAGGGGCCCAAAGAGTGCCAAGAAAATATTCCCCACACCATGACACCTACCACCACCAGCCTGAACCGTTGATACAAGGCGGGATGGATCCATGCTTTCATGTTGTTGACGCCAAATTCTGACCCTAACATCCGAATGTCGCAGCAGAAATCGAGACTCAATCAGACCAGGCAACGTTTTCCAATCTCTACTGTCCAATTTCGATGACTTGGGCAAATTGGAGCCTCAGTTTCCTGTTCTTAGCTGAAAGGAGTGGCACCCGGTGGTCTTCTGCTGCTGTAGCCCATCTGCCCTCAAAGTTCGCCGTACTGTGCGTTTAGAGATGCTCTTCTGCCTACCTTGGTTGTTTAACGGGTGGCTATTTGAGTCACTTTGCCTTTCTATCAGCTCGAACCAGTCGCCCATTTTTCCTTTGACCTCTGGCATCAACAAGGCATTTACGCTCCGCCCATACAGGACTGCCGCTCACTGGATGTTTTTTCCTTGTTCGGTGGTACCATTTCCTCTGTAAACCCTAGAGATGGTTAGCTTTGAAATCCAGGTAGATCAGCAGTTTCTGAATACTCAGACCAGCCCCCTTCTGGCACAAACAAAACCATATGCCGGGACGTCAAAGGCACTCAAATCACCTTTCTTTCTTCCCCAATACTGATGCTCGGTTGGAACTGCAGGAGTATTTGTCTTGGACCATGGTCTACATGCCTAAAATGCACTGAGTTTGCCCGCCTCGTGATTGATGATTAAGAAATTAAACGTGTTAACTAGCAGTGGACAGTGTAACCTAATAAAGTGGCCGGGTGAAGTGTAAAATAATAACAACCAGTATAAATACATCAAATAACAACTCCCTGGTAAATATAAATATATATTATATATATATATAATAATATATATATATATAACAGTATATATATATATAAATATAATATAATATATTATATATATATATAAATATATATATATATATATGTGAATATGTACCGTCCAAAATAGCCCTTACCACCCTACCCCAAAGACCTAAAGCTCCATTTTAAACAAGTATCTAATATATATATAATATATAATATATATATATATAATATATATATATACCTCCCCAAAACACTAATCCCAACAACCAAAGACACAACCGTCCATGGGGCGAGGTCCTTGAGCAACATCGGTCCCGGCGACCAATATCCCCGAAGGGAACAACCACCTATAACCCCCCATGCCGTACTCACTGGCTCTGGGGCCCCAAAAGCCCCATACTTTATGGCTCCCGCCATTTGCCTCCTTCCTCCGGGATAACACCTGAAGAGCCCCCCTTCGCCGGGGCCGACCCAATAACCAGAAATGCTAGGAATCCAAAATCGACCGAAGGACTCCCTCCCAATTATTACCTCCAACCCCAAGTACCTAAGTCTGCCACCGTGAGCGTCACATGACCAACCTCAATATACGCGACAAATCCCCCCAACCACACCTAGGCTCTCTCAAATCCCTCGTTGCAACCCGCGGCCCCACAAGTCCAAAAGCCAACATGCCTCAGTGAACCCCATCCCGTCTCCAGAAATTGCCTTCACCCTGACTCCCAGCTCAGGGTGGCCTGCCACCAATACTCCCCCGTTCCTAGGCCACAAAATCTTCCTATCGCCCTGTTTAATCTTCACCGAGTGCGATTTATGCTTGCCCCCAGAGCAGCCCCCCTCCACTGTGCCGAATACAATATCCGAACCAAACTAATACGCAAATCGGATAGTACGTCCATAACTGCAACAGGGGTCATGCTTCACATTCCAAACTAATTTCCCGGGACGCAGGGATCCCAGATCATGGCCCCCATCATGCTAGCACCAGGATCTCCAGAGGCCTGTCCCACTCTGCATACCGCATAAACTCTGGCACCACCCCCAACCACCGCATACCAAGCGGCCGTCCAAATCCAAACGAATTGTCGCCAAACGAGCCCGGGAAAAACCCAGTTGTCGCCCGTCTGGTACCAACAGCTCTCTCCGCGCCCCAGAACACGATATGAATGTCCCAGAATCCAACCAACCGCGACCGGGAGCTGGAAGAAAAAGAAACAAGTACATAAAAAACCCCACCCCACACGTCTCCCCACCCCCTCCCCCCCTATTTCTTTTAAATGGCTATAACCCCGCCACCAAGTGTGGCGAACCATAAATCCTAACCTGTCCCGAACTCCCATCTCCCCAATTTCTCCGCAACCAAGTCGGACTTAAAACCCCAGGCCAAGCGCCTCAGTCACTCGCCCAATTCGAAAAGAGTGCGGTGCCTAAAATCCCGAACCTTCAAGACCCAACCGCTCCAGAACTTTATGGAAGAATAACCGCTGAAAATTGAATCTGACAGATAAGACACATCTTTCGTGCACCAGGACAGTCCTCTGACGCCGGCCTGAAAACTACGAAAATCCCGGAGGCATTTCAGAGGGCAACAATCACTGCCCCTTGAAAACCCCACCTAATACCGACCCTTTTCCCCCGCCCCTATTTGGTCAGTCCTTTGATCGTCTGACCCAAAAGACCAAGGCGTCACCCCCGGTACCCAGAACAATCCTCCAGCCTGCAAACCCCACTTTCCTCCCTCCGACTAGGCGAAACAGCTCCCCCACTCACAATGCACCGAAAAATGCAAGTAAGAAAGCCAACCTAAATAGGGATAAACTCAGAACGAGGTGCTTCCCGCCAACGTCCACCAAGAACTCCCCCATAGCCGCTCTAACATGGCAAAGACCACCGGGCGCCGTTAAATTCCCTATCCACCCGGCCAAGTCCTAAAAACACCCCTCAAAGGCCGATAAAGTCACAAAAACCTAGTGAGGTCCCTCCTCATCCCCTCCTCCGCCACTGAAAAACCGAAAGCCACCCCGACATAAACTGGACACTTTTGCCGCCGAACACCCGCTGCGATGTACGTGGGCCGCCACCAGCACAGCAGTGGGGCCCCCAACTCATCTTCCTCTGAGGAAATCGAACCAAAATCCCTCAACCACTCTGTCCCAAAACCACCCAAGCCGCTGCATAGCACGCCAGGTCCCCTCTGCCAGCGAAGCACAATCAAATGGTCAAGCATCCGGAGGGCCACTTTCAGAGATGATATGGCACTCCTCTCCCACGGACTCGACGCTGAAGGGGCCAGAGCCCTGAACCGCTCCCACTGCAAGCGAGACAGAGAATACAGCAAACCCCATTCAATACCCCTGGAACATGCTCTCCACCTACCCCCAAGAGTATCAGCCTCCAGAGGCCAACGGACAAAACCAATAACCGACGCATGCGAACCACGTGAGGGGATGAAGCTGACAGGTTGTTGATGGCTTTGCACCACCCCCATAAATTGTAGCAATGAAACCCGACTTTCCTGTCTCTGAAACTGGTCCCCCCCCACAGCTCAACGGCTACCACAATGGGGAAAAATTTCCAGAAAACCAAGTGTCCCTGACAATGGCGATTATTACCCATGAGGACAGGCCACGGGGCCTCGCACCAGCCTATGATGCCGCAGATGACCCCAAAAAATGC
This sequence comes from Phyllomedusa bahiana, assembly GCA_025379985.1. Taxonomy (NCBI): domain Eukaryota; kingdom Metazoa; phylum Chordata; class Amphibia; order Anura; family Hylidae; genus Phyllomedusa; species Phyllomedusa bahiana. The sequence continues at coordinate 83,720 of JAODAL010009069.1, forward strand.
CCGAGCTGCCTGGCGCATCGGTGAAAATTTCCACCTCCTGGAATCGTCACTTCCCCTCCCCAATATAATGGACCGACCATTAAATTTTCACCTAAAAAGGATTCCCGGACCCCCAAAATCCTCCCTATGCTCCTGATTCACCCGCACAAATGATGTGGCTTTTTTAACCTCCAGCGGGCTCGCCTCTAGACCAAGCGCCGACAGAAACACCGGCCACATTGGCAATAAACCTGCAGGCAAAATTGAGTTATGCCCACATTGACTGCAGCTCCGCAACGACAACCTTCCTCAACAGCCCTACCCTCAGAAAACATCACTTTCCTGTAAGCCCGCAGCTTCTACCACCGGCAACCTACACCTCCATGGCAAACCGTATTCGAATCAAATACCCAGAAAGTTCAAACAAGAATAGGGGCACTCAGTCCTCTCCGCTCTGCCAGAGGAAACCCAAAAACGATCCGCCAACCCAATCAGCGATTGCAAACAATGACCCGCAAACTGGAGAAAACCGTCCGGGCCCAACACACAATAAATCGTCTAGTTAATGGATGAATGGGAAGTCAGTACCGACACAATCCCGCACGAACCCACACCAAAAAAGAATCAAAACGCCTCAAGGTAGGTCGCAGGACAAACGAACAGCCCATCGGGAGGCACCTTAATCCACAAAAATTACTTCCCTCCCAAAAACACCCAACAAATGCAACATCTCACATCATGCACAGCAATAATCCGAAAAGCCGACTCGATATCTGCCCCTTGCCAACAATGACCCCACCCCAAAAATGACGAACCAAACGCAACACGCCTCATCAAAGGACGTGTTAAACTACGAACACAACTCCGGTCTATTCCGTCCATTAACGGAGCATCCCCCTTCGCGAACGATAGGATTATGTAAGAAAGCCGAAACTTTGTTTCGGCTCCTTTTTTGGGTACCACACCTAGCGTGATAACACAAAAATCCGGGACAAGGTGGCCTTGCACAAGTCCCGCCATTCTCCCCCCTAGCACAACACCTCCTCTCCTTTAATTTTTCGCGACCCAACCGACTGGATCTCATATGCCGACTTCAGCGTTTCTTAAACTGAAAAAGAAACCTGATACCCGGAGAAGGATCCTGAACCCAGCGCAAAACCCTCCTGCAATAACCGCGCCATCGTCCGATCCCTAAACCTGCCATAAAACGGCTCTATCTCGCGCAGCCCTCACCGGCGTCACGCCCATTATCTAATGGCGCTCCATCTTTTTTTCCCTTCCCTTCTTGAAGCAACCTGGACACCCGCATGGGAGGAGTCCGCAAGAACTACAGATATTGGCCTAAATGCATCCAGTCCCGAATTTACATTGCCTCGCTGTTAAACTGGCCAGCAGGCCCCTTTCTGTCCCCCCCACTTTGAACCACCCCCGGCCCCACCCTCCTCTAGTGGAAACCCCATGGCCGGCGGCGCCGGCCCCCCCATGAAAGGTCTGGCCAAACTTTGTTGGGGGCTATAAGAATAACCGATAACCACAGCGACCAATAATCCTTTTGGTCCCAACTAATCGACTGCCTGACCGCTTTTCTCTGCCTGAACCCCTCATCGTAAACTCAAACCAAAGCCATGTCCCCATAAACGCCCGCCTGCTCCTCACCAATCGAGTCCATATAACAAAACAGCGCCGATCAGTTCTTCTGGCTCCATGTCCCCAATCAGGTCTTGCCCAAATGGCCAACGCTTGCAGGCAATTGTAAACGACTGGGAATTCAGACGCCACCTCCTCTTCTCCACCTCTTCTTCCTTGCTACTTTCCTTTTTTTCCCCTTGACCAAAAAAAATTTTTCGAAGGGGATGAGGGAGAAAAATTTCCACATATTCATCTTCACATCTTCTCCGCACCTCCTTCTTAAAGTGCGGCCCCAAGAATCGGGCCCTTCAAAGCATACATACACCCTCGCCCGCCCCGTGCCCTGTCATCCAACCGACGCTGTCCTGGTTGCTCCCTTGGTCAGTTTGCAACGGATAAACCGAACACCACTACTATGCCTAGACGCCAGAATCCAACTCAGAGAAACGCCCCGCAACCTACAGCCCGTGTTTAACCGACCTGGCCCCAAGCCCCGCTGGCGAATCCACGCCCGCCCAACGACCCCGGGAAAACCCCCACTGCAGAACCCCCAAACACTCCATAAGGGCCAGCAATGCTCCCACCGCATCCAGCCCAACCCCACCTGCCTCCACAACCAAGCCCCACAGCGCCCTCCCCCACGTCCCTCCCTCTCCCCAACAGTCCTCCCCCTGGCCTGCGCTGAGACCCGCCACTCCCTAAACACTGCCCGCCCGGGATCGCAAACGCAGGGAAACGAACCAACATAGAATGTGGTACTCACCAGGCTGCGTGGGCGCGGTGAACCCACCAGCCTTACCCTGCAGCATTCCGCAGCCCGTCGTCGCGGCTTGCCATATTCCGTTGCCCAACGAGCCCGGTCAAGGCCTTCAGACCCCACCCGGGGGAGGCCGACCGGCGCAGGCTGTGGGGTGATCGACGCTCTCCATCCCCTGCCGGAGCACCTGACGGCTGCTGAACGCCTCCCTCTCAGTGCCGCCGGTTTGTCCGCCCCCACTGAGGAACACCACTCGGTCCCACAAACCTCCACCGATCCGTCCGCTCGTCCCGATCAACCCGTCCTCCCGTCGCCGGCAGTTCCCCCCCGACCGAACCTCGTGCCAGAAAGGGACCGCCGATACCACCGACCCGTATCGCTGGCAGCAGGGCGACAGCTGGACCCCTCCCTAGGCTGTTGATACGGGTTCCAGCTGCCCCCTGCAGCGCTCGCCGGACCCACTTGGATTCCTCCCGCGCCGATGAAACCGACCCCGGGCCCTTGGCGATCCCCCCACCCGAGGGTCCCCTAGAGGGGCTCCCACGGCACGGCGAGCCCTCTTTGTAACATTCAGGGCCCCAGCCCTGCGGAGGCCCCGACCCGCCTTCTGCGCTCACATCTGTCTTCTATCTACCTGACACGCGCCTCCACAGTCCTGCAAACAAACACAACTACCGACTGGTAAACTGCCTCCGAGTAGCCATGACAGCCCCTTCATCAACAGGGCCACCAATCGACTCAATTCTTCCACCTGTGGTGGGTGTGTCGCCAAGCTGGAGCACGCACGGGGGGGTCCAGACATTCCACTCCACGGCCGCGCTGCTCCCTGCTCCTCGGTGGCCGACGGCGGTGGCTTAAATAACCTCGCCCGCACGTCCACACCGTTAGCCACGCCCCCTAACGCATTAGCCACGCCCTGCACGTTAGCCACGCCCCGAATGCATTATGCGCTCCGGACACGCCCATCGAGCCGGGTCATGTCGCGCCTCCCGCGAGGGGGCGGGGCCCCAGTCCGGCGCGTCACTAGATGGTAGAACCTGTCTGGGATCCTCAATACGAAAAAATGAATATGTAATACTAATATAAATTGTCTGTTAATATAATGAGGCTGTTTTAATTAATTTAACAATGATGGAAGATCAGGTTATGACTTGTTTTCTGGAGGTGATGGCTTCATATCAGAGGCACGATGTGCGTTGGTTTTGACTGTAGTGAGTTCACTATGGAAAACCTGTCCTTTCATCCCATGTGAAAACAGTAAAGCAGTAAAAACAGACCCATGACTAAGGCTGCTGTCCATTCATACTGTAATGCACTCAGAATAGATCTAACTCCATACTCAGCATGTGCAACATTGTGCAAGTCTTCGCGACGTCCGCCCAAAATTGTGTTAACATTATTTTTCATGCCAAGTAATAAGGAATATGCCTGCAATTTATAGATTTTTTTTCCACTTCTAATACTAAGATTTTATTTTTATTCATTTATTTTACATTTCAATTATATTTAAAGGGGTTTTCTAAGACTTTTAAGAACTTCCCCACCACCTCCCACTTTGCTCAAATAGAAAATTATCCCATGATTTCATCTCCCATCACCACTTACAATGCTGCCAGAGCTCCAGTGTTCCTCCAGCCCTTCATTGATGACACATTCAAGGATCACATGATGCTGCAACCTATCTGTGGCCTTATCAGTCATATGATGGCATGATCAGCAGTGTCTGTGACATTGTATGATGAGTTTGGCTTCAAGATGCAATACATTGTATGCTGAAAATATTGTGACCCAAGGAACCATTGCACCATTTGGTGCTGGATGAAATTAGTATTAGCATCAGCTGCATGAATGGCATAAGTAATTCCTTTTGTGTGCTAGCTGTAACTTTACTTTTCACAAAATATGGCATACATATCTTATAGGTGGGTGCAGGGATACCATAGGTAATTTCAAGGCCCCATACAGCTGAAATTTATTGGCCCCCTCATTCATTACCAGTTCCTATCTTGCATCATATTGGTGTTCCCCTCAGGGGCATTGCTAGGGTTCTAAAACATCCGGGGCTCGGGTCCTCTGTGTTATGTTTTGCTCAGTAGGGCTGGGTTCACATGATATTTTTCACGTCGCATGTGAACTGTGGCTTGTATTTTTTATAGAGAAAAAACTTCTGTTACTGTCAACACTTACAAATTTGCATTCAAATGTGGCTCACCTACAAATGAACAGGTGAAAAACCTTATAAATAAACATCACAAAATAATACATCCTAGTAACATGGAGAAATATACCAACAATGATTGTTATCAAGTAAACTACTACAAAACCAAGACCCAAAACTATTACTACTTAGTAATGTTGCCGGACCCTGACCACCAACCACCAGATATGACTATCAGCTGTACACAGGCTCTGAAGACGTATATTACCGCCATACAGTGACCAGATAGTGGTAGATACTAGTTGTATGTAAGCGCTCTGCTGAAATATAAGTGATTACACTGCAGTTACATTTAGTGACTCACAGGAGACATCTTTTCTGATCGGAGTTATTCACTTTCCCTTCTTTTCTCCATCCGGCCCAGACCGCCATGACGACTTCTCCCAGCCACGACTCCTCACTTTTCCAGCACCTATATAAGCTAGGTGTCTGCTGTGGGGTATGGGGAGTCACTCATTGTTCCTTTATAAGCCCCCATTAGGTAGGTTTATAGACCCCCTCCTAGAAGTTAGGTATGTAGGTCTCCTCAGTAGGTGCATTGTTTCCCCGAAAATAAGACACCTCCGAAAACAAGACATGGTGCATTTTTTATTCAATTCAGAGTTTGGCTGCTTATGCTGATGATTGTGATGAAATCACTTCAGTATATTAATGCATGTTGATGTTTTGTTCAACAATAAATGTGAATTATTGTTCATAGAAAAAAAAAACATCCCCTAAAAAGAAGTCTTAGCTCATCTTTAGGAGCAAAAATTTTTATAAGACGCTGTCTTATTTTCGGGGAAACAGGATGTGTAGGTTATATGTCCCCCAGTAAGTAGGTATAAAGGTTATATGTTCCTCAGTAGGTAGAGATATAGATTATAAGGTCCCCCAGTCGGTATATAGATAATAGGGCCCCCAATATATAGATAGGTAATGGTGTACTCCAGTATATAGGTAGGTAATAGGGCCACTAATATATAGATAGGTAACTTCACCTTTTTTGTCAAATTTGATCAGGACCTCTGACAAGAGTCCTGGCAATCCTGCCTTGATGGTGCTGCTGGGTGGGGGTTCCCATCTGACTTCCACATAAAGGCAATGCAATTTGGAGGTGGTGACACGTGGATGTAATTCTCTCCATTGAAGTCTGTGGGAGTTCTAGAACAAAAACAAGCATACTTTCCGTTTTTTGTGACTTTCATTGACACGTCTGTAATGACGTTCTGCTTCATTTCCTCTTACATATAGCAGCTGCCTGATAACTTGCTAAGTAGAGGTCATAGGACGCCACTCTCCAATTGGGACCCTCTGGGACAGACACCATGAGATGTGTATGGCGTTTCCTATGGACATTCCCCTTTAAGCCCCAAAATAGGTGCTTCCAGTAGATTCTCTGTCTCAGTCTCCTGGTCTTACACTCCCTATTTTAACGGAGCCTTCTCTTTCTAGTACTGTAACACTAATAGGTTTTCTGTGTCTGCCAACATATACACAGGATATTTCAAAGCTTAGAATGGGCTGACATCAGAGACATGTGCAGAGGATGCCAAGTATCTTGAGAGCAGCTTTACTGTCTGTCACATCATCTTCTGAAGAAGGCAAATGGATGGTGGTGATAGTGCCTTAAGGATTAAAATGAAATAAGATGGTGCGCACTGATTCCTCAGTGTAACAGAAATACTGACAACAGAACAGCACGCTGAGGGTGGAGAATCAAACGTGTTATACAATGCACCGAGAATAGTGACGCCACAAACCTGAACTGGGTAGAAGCCTGTAGCAACTGGTCCTGTCTGAGTCTGCGTATAATTTGCAGGTATTTTGTTGCACCCACTTAGCATAATTGTATTATATATGTGAGTAGTGTTACAACCATCTCATCTGTTCGTGTCAACACTTGCTGATAAAACATGTGAGATGTTAATAAATGCTGTGCCCTATTTGCTGATTTAAAAAGGTATTCTTGCTTTACTGATTAGCTTTAAACATGCAGGAAGAGGTAAAGAAAGACTATTACCAAATACATTGCTGTTGTGATTTTGCTTGTCTTCAGTGTTAGGGGCAAATCTTATCTCCTGTGTTTTCAGGCAAGCTTCCTTAGTTACGGGCCACCTCTTTCTGCTCTTACAGGCTGAAGCAGTGGTCGGGTTGATGACTTGTTCCTTGCTCTATTTCTTATATTTAAATGGGTTGTCTACCTACAACCTATGTTAAAAATCTTAAAAAAGCAAGTCACTTTGCAATATTTGTCCATTAACAATGTCCTACCTATTCTGAGATATCCCCTCTTGTATGGGCTGCATCAGCTCCTCAGGTCATTATAGCTACAAACCTGTTCAATCTCTCCTGATAGGCTGCCAGCACTGGTCGCTGTAGCTACAGACCTGTTCGATCTCTCCTGATAGGCTGCTAGTGCTGGTCGCTATAGTTACAAACCTGTTTGATCTCTCCTGATAGGCTGAAAGTGCTGGTTGCTATAGCTACAGACCTGGAGTCCTCAACAGCTTGTCACAGTAGAAGTCAGTTAAGCCAGTAAACACACCCCTGAATTCAAAAATGAAACTGAGAAAACGGGACTGAAATAAGATTAATCAATGTAGTAAGACAACCCCTTTAAGGACCAGAGCTTATTTCCATTACTTACTGACAAGCTTTAAACCTTTAGAGCTCTGTATCCTTGTGCACTATAGTTTATAAACCTCATTTCACTGTTACAGGGTCATTTGGGAATAGCACAGCTGATATGCCAGTCACTGCTATAGAGCCACCCACATCCTGACCAGGAAGCGTGAGTCTGAAGCTGTTTGTTGCTCTGTAAAATAGTATGGTATGACAATAGTATGGTATGACAACAACAAGATCTGTGGCTATCCCTGATAGCTATTATGTAAAAAGGACACAGGTGAACTGTAGATGGTACAGAGGAGGGCTATCAAGTTGATTATGGAAATAGTGGATTTGCAGTAGCAAGATGGACTATCAAACGACAGTTTAGGAGCTGTTTAATAACCAAGTGGAAATATGCGAATGTACAGATCTGTTGTATGAGCTTTTAACACCTAGGCCTGTAACAACAAGGGAGCATCTAGTATGTCTAGAGGAAAGAAGGTTTCACTACCATCACAGATGAGGATTCTTTACTGTAAGAGCGTTGATACTATGGAACTCGCTGCCACTAGAGATTGTGATGGTGGATTCATTGACCAACTTCAAGAGGGACTTAGATGTTTTTCATGAAAAATATAATAGTACAGTTTTTGGGGACTAGATTCTGAAGATTGGATGTTGATTCAGGGACTATTCTAATTGCCATATTTAGAGTCTATAAGGAATTTTTTTTGTTATATGGAACCAATTGGCATTTTTTACCTCCCTCTGGATCAAAACTGTCGGGTTATAGGTTTGACTCATTGGATTTGTATCTTTTTCTAACCTTATCTATCTGGTGACTATGTTACTATTATGTCTGTTTTAGTAAATACTTGGGTTTCCTGTGAAATGATCATTTGGAAAGCTCTTCTCTTAGATCCTTATATGGTTTTATACTCCATTGTTCCTCCGAGAAATTCATTCCCAAGCTGTAAGAGGGGTGTTGCCAATAATGGGTGTGTCCCTGCACAATCTGACATTGTCCAATTAGCAGTGGCAAAGTCAATAACAGAATAACAGAGGAACAGCACAACACAGAGTTATAAGAGAAGAGGCTCCAGAATTGTTAAAGGGGTTTTGCCAAGAAGTGAGTTCCTTACTTTCACGGCGCGCGGCGCCGCAGCTCGCCGCGGCCGTCCCCCGGCGCACACGGGGTCCGGCACGGGTGCTGCGGCTGCCCGCAGCCGTGGTCCTTCTGCCCTAGGGCGGGGAAACCCCCTACTTACCAGCCCCCGCTCCTGTCTCCAGCTCTGACAGCCGCCGCGCGCATAATCCCTGCTTAAGGCGCGCGCGATGGCTGGTCCGGATTTAAAGGGCCAGCGTGCCTTTAATTGGTTAATTGTCGGCCGCTGGTCCTATATATGGTGGACTCCTAGCACTCGTGCCAGTCTGTTGGTGTTTTTTTGGAGGTTTAGAGTGTGTTGAGTTCAGTCTTGTTTCCCGTGAAACCCAGTCCGCCTGCTTACGTTTCCTGACCTTGCCTGTTTGCCGCTGCATGACCGTCTGCCTGCCTTGCCAAAACCTCTGCCGGGCCCGCCTGCCTGCCCTTTGCTGTCCCGACTACGCCTCCGGTTTAAAGATTTTGCACCACGCTGTACCCCGGCCGCCATCGCAAGCAAGTCACGTCAGGGGTAAAAAACTGGTAGCCTCACGCCGCAGCAAGTCCATCCCGCTTTGCGGCGGGCTCTGGTGAATACTGGGGGTTTCTTAGACTCGTTCCTGCGTGGCTTAGCTATCATCGCTTGCGTTGGCCCAGCGGACCCACTCCTCCGTTACAGTACAGACTGGCATGGATTTCCGCCAGGGTCCTCTGCCTGATCTCCGGGACATAAACGACAGCTGTCGCCCACAGGAGCCAGCGTATCGACCAGCTAGCGGCCTGTTGCAGAACCTGGGGGAACCCGTTGCCTCCACGGCTGCCACCTCTGTACCTGCATCCGTTGCTCCGGCAATCCTTGCTCTACCTGCTTCAGCTTCGGGACCCTCTTGCTTTCTTCCACTCCCTCCGCTACGATGGAGACCCCAAGAAGTGCAAGGGGATTCATCCAGCCAGTGCCCCACCCAAACCGAGATGATGGGGGCGCCAATTTCCTACAGAGCGAGCCAAGGGGGCCCCTTCATAATCACCCTCTTGTCTGGAAAAGCCTTGGCTTGGGCTAGCCACCTATGGGATCGAGGGGATCCTCTGGACAGCGGACCTTAAAACCCTTCCTCGGGGGTTCCGCACCGTCTTTGAGGAACCAGGCCGTACTTCCTCGGCTGCCGCCGCGCTGCTTCGGCTTCGTCAGGGCGACACCACTGTCGGTCAGTTATTCGTGCAGTTTCGCACTCTCGCTTCGGAGCTGGACTGGAAACAACGAAGCGTTGGTGGCGACATTTTGGCAGGCCTCTCGGGGCGAATTAAGGACGAGCTCGCCGCTCGGGATCTACCAGCTGCCTTGGAAAACCTAATCATTTGGCCACCCGAGTGGATATTCGCTTCGCCGAAAGGCAACAGGGCTCGCCTACAACGGGAAACCGTCCGTCCACGCCGTTCCCCCGCTTGGCCCCCAAAGTTCCTGGGGTCACCATCTTCCTCTACGTGGTCTCTGAGATGAACCTATGCAGCTCGAGGGGAGCCCACCTGTCCAGGAGGAACGTTTCACGCGTCGCCAGAAGCAGCTGTGTTTCTTTTTGTGGCGGTTTCTGGCCACTTCATTGGGGACTGTCCGGTGCGCCCGGGAAACTTCCGCACCTAGGGCTCTTTAGGAGGGCAACCCTAGGTGTCAAAACGGCCTTCCCCGTATGACATGCCCGTTTACTTTTGGTGCTTCTCCGGACGCCCCTTTTTCAGGCCACCGCCTTTATTGATTCTGGATCGGCAGGAAATTTTTCATAAGCCATGAACTTGTGACCAGGTTTCGTTCACGGTGACTCCGTTGCAGAAACCCATATTTTGTGTCTTCGGTCAGTGGCGATGCCTTAAGGAAGCCTTTCGTTTCCGTACGGCTCCCCTCTTCCTGCAGATTGGGGCCCTTCACAAGGAAAACGTTGCCACTTCTAGCCCTGCCTCGGTCCTCCTCTGAAATCTTCTGGGCCTTCCTTGGTTTGCAGGACCATACTCCGCCCTTGGATTGGAGCACAGGTGAAGTCATGCGTTGGGGTTCTGCGTGTCACTCACGTTGGGCCTGTCTGTACCTCAACTTGCCCCTCAGGTCGCTTCCCTGAAGTCTGCCAAGCCTCCTTCAGGTTACTTAAACGCCTTATTGGAATTGCTAGATGTTTTTTGGAGGGCAGGCCCGAAACGCTCCCTCCTCACCGGCCTTACGACTGTCCCATTGCCCTTTGCAACCTGGCTGTACTCCTCCAGAGGGCGGGTTTTATCCACTCTCCGTCCCGGAGACAAAGGCGATGTCTGAATACATCAAGGGAAACCTCCGCAAAGGGTTTATCCGTTAAGTCCTCGTCCCCGGCAGGAGCCGGCTTCTTCTTGTGGAGAAAAAAGATGGGTTTTCTCAGGCCTGCATCGACTATGGGGGGCTTAAATAAAAATCACCATAAAGAATCGCTACCCTCTGCCCTTGATTATCGGAACTCTTCGACGCCTGCTGGGGCGCGAAAATATTCTCCAAGTGGTTCTTTCGCATGGTGCTTATAATTTGATCCGTATTAGAGAAGGCGACGGGTGGAAAACAGCGTTTAATACGCGGGATGGCACACTTTGGTAGTATCTGGTTATCCCTTCGATCTCTGCAACGCCACTGCTGTTTTCCAAAGCTTCGTCAATGAGATTTTTCCGAGACCTACTCTACAGCTGTGTTATTGTTTACTTGGACGATATCCTAATCTTTTCTCCGGATCTCATAACTCATCGCCACCCGTTCGCCCGGTCCTCAGGCGACTCCGTACCATCAGCTTTTTGCCAAACCAGGGGAAGTGTCTCTTCGAAAAGCCCAGCCCGCCCTTTTTAGGGTACATCGTCTCTGATAAGGGCCTCCGGATTTGGAAACCCTCAAAACTCTCCGCAGTGTTGCAAATGGCCACAACGGTGGGCCTTCGGGCCATTCAACGTTTCCTAGGATTTTTCCAATTATTATAGACAATTTATCCACATTTCTCTACGCTTGTGGCTCTTGGTGGCTTAAACCCAAAAAAAACGCCAATCCCCAAAACCTGGCCCCGGAAGCTCAAGAAGCCTTCAGCCGTTCAAATCCGTGTTCGGGGTCTGCTCCGGTTTTTGTCTCGCCGGACCCGAACCGCCCTTCATTCTGGAGTGGATGCCTCCTCGGTGGGTGCCGGTGCTGTCCTCCTGCAGAGGTCTCTAGGGTTAAATGCATACGTGCGGATTCTTCTCCAAAACTTTCTCTCCGGCCCGAGAAGAATTATACCATTTGGGGATCGCGAATTACTGGCCCTTAAAGCTGGCCCTAGAAGAGTGGCGTCACCTTTGGGGGGGTCGTCACCCTATTGATATTTTCACCGACATAAAAACCTCCCATATCTTCAGTCGGCTCAAAACGCCTGAATCCTCGGCAGGCTTGTGGTCCCTTTTCTTCGCCGTTTTGACTTCCTGCTACACTTTCGGCCAGCCGGGAAGAACGTCAAAGGACGCCTATCTCGGCCTTGATACGGTGGGCTCTGACTCTCCTCCACAGCACATTGTCCCTCCTGACGCCTCGTCACGGCTGCCCCGTGGATCTTCAAGGTGTGCCCCTGGGAAGACGTATGTGCGCCCTGCTTTGCGGCTTGAATCCTGAAGTGGGGACATTCTTCCCGAACAGCTGGGCATCCAGGAATCCCCTAAGTCTCTTCAGTGGTTTTCCCCCTACTATGGTGGCCCACTCTTGCTCAAGACGTCAGGGACTTTGTGCTGGCCTGCTCCTCCTGTGCCCGAAATAAGGTTCCTCGGGCCTCAGCCCGCGGGCCTTCTTCAGCCTCTTCCTGTGCCGGAAAAAACCCTGGACCCATGTCGCCATGGACTTTGTCATAGATTTTTTCCTCCCTTTATCTGGAAACACGGTCATATGGGTGGTGACCGATCGCTTCTCGAAAATGGCTCACTTTATCCCACTGCTGGGGTTACCCTCTGCCCCCCAGCTGGCCCAACATTTTTTCCAAATATTTTTCCGCTTGCACGGTCTCCCGTTGCATGTTGTCTCGACAGAGGAGTCCAGTGTGTCGCTAAATTTTGGCGGTCCCTGTGCTGTCAGTTGCAGATTCAGTTGGATTTTTCATTGCATACCACCCTCAAACTAACGGGCAGGTAGAAGGGTTAACCAAGTGTTGGGTACCTACTTGCGGCACTTTGTGTCCGCTGTCAGGATAAATGGTCCGATCTTCTCTCTGGGCAGAGTTTTCTTATAACTCTTTTTGAGTCTGAATCCGCTGGGGCCCTCCCCTTTTTTGTTGTCTTTGGGTTACATCCCGCCCACCTCTCCTCTAAGCTACCTGTCTCTTGTTCCCTGCCGTGGATGCCCAAGTAAGGGACATCAAGGGTCTCTGGCAGCTCACACGACAGGCCCTGTACGAGCTTTGCCCGCACCAAGAGTCAGGCTGACAGGTACCCTAGGCCCCCGCCCCTATTTGAGCAGGCGTAGGTTTGGTTATCTGCTAAGTTCGTCCGTTTTTAAGGTGCCCAGTTACAAGTTGGGCCCCCAAATACTGGGTCCTTTTGTGGTGCTCCAGCAGTTGAAACCGTCTCCTATAAGCTTCGCCTGCCCCCGACTCTACGTATCCCGAACGCGTTTCCGTGTCCTCCTCAAGCCCGGTGGGGCTGAACCGCTTCTCCGCAGACCCGTCTCGCCTTCTCCTGTTGCTAGCACAGATAACACCTTTAAGGTCAAGGAGGGTGTGGCGGAGAAGGGGCAGTGGGGGGGGAAGCGGTTTCTATCTTATCGACTGAAAGGGTTCGGCCGGGGGGGAGCGTTTCATGGGAACCTGAGACCAATTTGTCCCCTGATCTCCTCGCTAAATTTAAAAGGAAGAGGGGGAGAGCTAAGGGGGGGGGGGGTACTGTCACGGCGCGCGGCGCCGCAGCTCGCCGCGGCCGTCCCCCGGTGCGCACGGGGTCCGGCACGGGGGTGTGCGGTGCCACCCCAGCCGTGGTCCTTCTGCCCTTGTGCTGGTAACCACGTAATTACAAGTCAACGCTCCTGTCTCAAGCTCTGACAGCCGCCTATCGCATAATCAGTGCTTAATGCGCGCGAGCGACGGTGGTCGGAATTTTTTAAAAGGGCCAGCGCGCCTTTAATTGGTTTAAATTTTCGGCCTTGGTCCTATATATGGTAGACATCCCTAGCACTCGCTGCCAGTCTGTTGGTGTGTTTTTGGAGCGTTGAGAGTGTGTTGAGTTCAGTCTTGATTTCCCGTGTACCAGTCCGCCTGCTTACGTTTCCTGACTTTGCTTGTTTGCCGCCTGCCCTGACCGTCTGCCTGCTCTGACCACGAACCTCTGGCCGCCCTGCTCTGACCTTCTGCCTGTCCCCGACTACGCCTCCGGATTATGATTTGCACCACGCTGTACCCCGGCCGCCATCGCAAGCAAGTCACGTCAGGGGGGACGACCTGGTAGCCTTCACGCCACAGCAAATCCAAACCCGCTTTGCCCGGGGGGCTCTGGTGAAAACCGGGGGCTACTTAGACTCCGTTCCCTGCCGTGGCTTAGCTATCATCGCTTGCGTTGGCCCAGCGGATCCACTCCTCCGGTACACTTACCTAACAGCTGGGCCGTTCCTTGGCTAAATTGCACCCAGGGCTCAGTGAATAAATTTGCCCCCCCCCCCCGCCCTGCCCCATAAAATAATGCGTCACAATGCTTCACCAGATGTAGCCATGTAATACCACCCTGTAACAAGATAGTAGACCCAGCAGCCATGATAGTTGCCACTGTAGCCATGATAGTTGCCGCTGTAGTCAGCTGCCCTCTGTAGCCAGTTGCCCCCTGTAGCCCTGCCAGTTGCCCCCTGTAGCCAGTTTTGCCCCCTATAGCCAGTTTTGCCCCCTGTAGCCAGTTTTGCCCCCTGTAGCCAGTCCCCCCCGTAGCCAGTTTTGCCCCCTGTAGCCAGTGTTGCCCCCTGTAGCCAGTGTTGCCCCCTGTAGCCAGTGTTGCCCCCTGTAGCCAGTGTTGCCCCCCGTAGCCAGTGTAGTCCCCTGTAGCCAGTGTTACCCCTGTAGCCAGTTGCCCCCTGTAGCCAGTTTTGCCCCCTGTAACCAGTTGCCCCCCCCTGTAGCCAGTGTTGCCCCCCCCTGTAGCCAGTGTTGCCCCCCCCGTAGCCAGTGTTGCCCCCCCTGTAGCCAGTTGCCCCCTGTAGCCAGTTTTCTCTCCTGTAGCCAGTTTTGTCCCCTGTAGCCAGTTTTGTCCCCTGTAGCTAAGCATAACATAAAAAAAACACACCCCGCAGGCGTGTCCAGGTCCCGGGAGCCGGGATTCAGTGTAAGCGGCCAGACGTTATCACGCCGCTTACACTCTGCTCCCGGGGCCTCCTGGGACGGGAGCCGAGACTCAGCGTCGCAGGGGGCGCGATGAAAGCTGTGCGCCCTCCGCGACGCTGCTGTGTATGTATCAGTGCACTGACTGAGCGCTCATACATACAGGGAGGAGGCAGGAGGGGAGCGATCCGTCCTGCCTCCACTCTGTGCCAGCAGCTGCACTAAGTGTGTGCAGCTGCTGGCTTTGACTCTGCATGGCTGTTTTACAATGGCCGGGCAGAGTCCAGAGCTAACCGCGGGGCGGGCGAGGCGGCCGGCGCCCCCCTCGGGTGAGCGGAGCCCGCCTCGCCCGCCCGTAGGAACAGCCCTGCTTAACAAGCTGATACTCCCCTCTTGAGGCTTGAAAAAAGGGGCGTTGTGTTTCTGTGTTTAAAAAAACAAGTACCTACTCTGTGATGTCATCGCTCCACCTCCAATGCACGCTCCTCATACTCAGTCTATGTAGTTGAGCAAACATTGGTTTGCTAATCTACAGAGGAGAACTGTATTGTGCACAAGCTATATGCATTTTATTTCTCCTTCTTATTTGCTCAGGAGAGAAGATAAGCTCAGCAGGCAGCCTTCTTTCATTCCTTCAGGAACGACTGCAGGGGGAAAAGGAGGGGGGCTGAGCAGGAAGCAGGGAGCGTCTGCATGTTTACTCAGATAATTACATTACAACCAGTGGATTCTCTATACAAAAGTAACAGGATCTTTATCCTCAGTCCCTTCAAAGCTTGTTCATGTTCCCTGCCATCAGATAAGAAGTGCAAACAACGCAAGCGCGGCCAGATCAGCTCCTGTCAGCTC
This sequence comes from Phyllomedusa bahiana, assembly GCA_025379985.1. Lineage (NCBI taxonomy): Eukaryota > Metazoa > Chordata > Amphibia > Anura > Hylidae > Phyllomedusa > Phyllomedusa bahiana. The sequence continues at coordinate 99,193 of JAODAL010009069.1, forward strand.
CTGGTCATGTCTAATGTAAACTGTCAGGAAACTAAGGGTATCTTAGTCAGGCTGTAGATCTCACAGGCTTCACTTTTTTTAATGACATATATTTAGAAAAGTGATTAAATACCCATTTTGGAGGATCCCACGTCAACATTAAATCGTGGCAAAACCCCTTTAAGTCACAGGGAACACAGGGATTTACTACAACAGGAGATGTCCTAGGGTTTTGGTAATTATGATGTCTAATGATTGACATTTGAGCTCCACAAAGAAGCATACAGAACCCCCAATGATACAGTTATTACTTGTCTACAGATTGGCAAATATCTATGTCTGGCTGTACTGCCGTCCTTTTATTTGTATGTTTTTGGATCTTTTTAAGTTTAAACCATTTTCTTGGTGTATTTTTGTAATATTGCTGTAGTTGTTACTCTCTTACAGCTGGAAAGTGTAGCTATGAAAGCTCTAAGCATCTGAGTAGATGATGTAAGACAGAGTTACACATTATTTTCCAATTCACATTCATCTTATGTAACCACATTGCCCACATTATGCTGTTTCCTGTTTTATTTGTCACACATGTAAAATTCAACGTTAAAAACAATTTCATAATTGCAGCACAGATAGCACGTTCCACATGGGCCATAGAGGGTCTTTTTTTTACAGAATTATGGAACCCTCTATGCTCTCAAAGATTTGCTGTCATGCTGTAGATCCCCGGCAGGCCTATTGTAAGCCTTTCATGCCTCCAGTGTGGAGTTGTCATGCATTCAGATGGAGTATTTTTTATATAAACACTCAGGTGGCCCGTTACTAGGTCGCTAAGTATCTGTATCCTGGCGCAAACTTAGTAGATTAGAACCATGATGGTATGGACTCAGTTGTCTACTGGTTTAAAAGAAGGTTTCACTATCATAACAGATGAGGATTCTTTACTGTAAGAGCAATCAGTCGTCGACTGGTTTAAAAGGGTTTTCTCAAAACACCCAATTTTCCCATTGCACAATACAAAAAGAAAAACAATAAAAAAAAAGAAACATAATTGGCATCACTGCATCTGTAAATGTCCAATTTATTAACATATAGGGAGACATGTATGGAACTAGGTGCATCGAAGTGCACTTTCTCATCTTTTTCCCATGTACAATGCGCTTGAATGTATGAAAGTGTTTTTTGCGAGTTCATAAATGGTGTTTAAAGTTCATCTCGCCTCGCCTGTGTGTTTGGCGCATTATGGAATATTAGTAATGCACCTAACATGTATAAAGGTTATAGACAGGCTGGAAATAAAAGAAAAGTCATTAGAATAGCATGCCAGTGGATAGAAACTATGGTACTGATCTTGCTTGGTGGACCACAGGTCCCAGCAAGACCTGTGCTGTGCTGGTTCTTGCCGTATGTAGAATAAAGGGGGAGAGCAGCAAAAATAAATTTCAAATTTAATGTAGTAAAAATTAAAAAATCTGAACAATAACATCAGTGGGTTATTTAATGTAAAATTAATTTTAGATTCTATTAATGTTAAATACATTTTAAAGGAGATATTTTTTATATTTTTGGGATATTATATATTTATATATTAATTTTATATAACATTTTTGTAAGATTTAAATAATTGAATTTGATATAATTTGATAATTATCATAAATTACTTTTTATTATTGTACTGGTGTAAGTTGAGAAATATTGGACATTTTTTTCCCTAACAGCAAATCTAGCTCCACTTCAACTCCTAAGGCTCAGACAGACCACATTGAGATAGGTCTGCCTGTCGGAGCAGTAATGCACCTAGTTTTGCCGAACCACTTTCATATATGTGTCTAATATTGCGAGTGTGGTGCGACATGCCCCAGAACGCCCCTCATCTTAGGCGCTTTAGAAAGTCTTGAGTCTTACGAACAATGCACCTAACATATTCGTTTGGTGCATTAGACCTCGTAGACGGCTCACTTTGGTGCATTTTGCTCCAGAAAAGGTTGAAAAAACACGATCATACTCCCATAACCTTATTTATCCTGCACAGTAAATTTCCCAAAAAATACACAGCTCAGAATCACAGGGGTATTTCTTTGTCATTAAGAAGTTGCATGTGCCTGAAAATGCTACCACTAAAAACTACACTTCAGTCTGCAAAGAGCAAGCCCTCACATAGACAGGATTAAAAAAGTCACTTTTTGTGCGATGCACAGCAAATTAAAAAAAAAAAATCACCAGACTCCCACAGAATAAAGATAACCAAAAGTTACCAAAAATCCTGGTCCCAGCCGTGTTGGAGAGAGTAAAGCGGCTGCTCCACTAGAAAATAAAGGGGCCCAAATGGCGGGACCATCACAGGCAGGATAAGTCACTTCTAACATATTTTTTGCATTTGCCATACATGATAGGAGTAGTCCTTTAAACTCGTTAAGGTATATTACAGATATTGTAGTGCGAGAAAGACTGTCCATTGATGGGATCAATATTGAGAACAATGGAGGCCAGGTTCTCGTTCCCGAAGGTGAGACGGCTGCATATGGGTACTCAGCCAGCAGTGAAACAAATGAAAGTTGTAGAAACCTCTGAACACTCTCATTCATCTCAATGAACAGTGACACGCCATGACTATGTTAGGTCTCGTCCACATTTATCAGACGAGGGAATCAGTTCTTTCTATCTGTAATAAATCCAGTTGGGTTACAGTCAGAGAAGCTATTCCATCCTGCATGACAAGGAACATAACCTGCAACATTTCTTCAGGGAGGACTCATGGCTTTTATAAATCTGACATTAGCAATAAAAAATGTTGCTATAATTTAGGGCCCCAATCAGTGGTACCATGAGTGTTGCTGTTACTAAAAAAAAAAAACTTAAATTGGCTTTAAAGGGGTTGTCTCACTACAAAGAATAGCTTTCAAAATCTAGGGAACACTAAATGAAGATGTTTTCCAAATATATTGCTTCATTTTTTTTTTTCTGTGCTCTCTGTGGTTCCCCAAGTGACCGACCTGTGTACCCCTTTTCCCCTGCGGTTTGTTCTATCTGATGTCATCACACAGGTAGAGGCCAGCAGTGAGAGCTTGTGTGTTATCTGATCCTTCAGACAAAAGACTCTACTGTATACATTAGCTCAGAAGCTTCTCCGGAACTCAGAGAAGGTAATTTAGCTAATCTAGACTGATAAATAGAGAAGTCTGAATACACGGAGCTCATATGCTAATTACAGACAGCTTGACCAGGAAGTGACAGAACAAAGCAGCATTATTTCTTTCATGCATCCTATGAAGCTTTGAGATGAGACAACCCCTTTAATTGTAGAAGAAACGTTTTCATGTGAAGACTCCACTGCTCAGCTTTCTGAACTTATGGTGACATTAAGGGCCTCATGTATGAAAACTGTATCGATGTAAGACTGTCTTTGTTGCCCATGGCAACCTTTCATTTTATATAGTGCTCTGCAAAAATAAAAGGGGAGCTCTGGTTGCTATGGGCAACAAAGACAGTCTTCATAGTTTTCACACTTGTCCCCCTTTAGTATTGATACTGGGGTTAAAGTTTTTAGGTTTGTATTTTTTAGGCTTTTACCCCTTACCGACAATGGACGTCTGAATACATCCTGTTATCGGCAAGGTCCTATATTGCGCGCTTACATAGTAAGTCCGCTACATGGACAGCAGGTACTGGCTGCTAATTACAGCTGACACTCACTGCTAACTACAGAAACTGGAGCCCGCTCCAATCCCTGCCCTTTAGACACCTCATCGCTGCTGTGCACTGCTCCTCCCTCCATTCGGCAGGGTGCTGATCACTTGCTATGGCAGCTGGAAGCCTAATAAAAACTTTTATAGCCACCGTGTTAAGGTTTTTATTAAGAAGATACTTCTGTTATGAAGTAATAGAACTTCCATTTTGGTACACTCTTTTGCATTATTTCTATAATGTAGAAGGGTGCAAAACAATCGAGTGTTCAAGTACAGTACCTTAGGGGGTCTAAAGGCACATGTATGAAACTTGCCGCATCAAGGCCATTTTTCGTGTCTTTTTTCCAGTGAAAAATCCGGCTGAATATATGAAAATTGTGAATGTACAGTCATAAATGATGCCTAAGGTTCGAGGCTCCTCACATCTGTGTTTGGCATGCCCTGGAACTTTGGCGCATTAGTAATGCTAATGATATTATATAATTTTAGATTAATTTTATATTATATAATTTATTATGAAATTTACATATTTTAATGTTATGTAGTTTGATCATTAGTATTAACTACAGTATATACTCGAGTATAAGCCGACCTGAGTATAAGCCGAGGCACCTACTTTTGCCACAAAAACCGGGAAAGCTTATTGACTCGAGTATAAGCCTAGGGTGGAAAAGGCAGCGGCTACTGGTGAATTTTAAAAATAAAAATAGATACCAATAAAATTACATACGCAGTTTAATGTCCCCCATAGGCAGTTATAGGCAGTTTAATGTCCCTCATAGGCAGATATAGGCTGGTATAGACAGTTTAATGTCCCCCATAGGCTGGTTATAGGCAGGTATAGGTCGTTATACGCAGGTATAGGCAGCTATATGTCCCCATAGGCAAGCTATAGGCAGGTAATTGCCCCCATAGGCAGGTTATAGGCAGGTATAGGTCCCCCTAGGCAGGTTATAGGCAGGTATAGGTCATTATAGGCAGGTATAGGTCCCCCTAGGTAGGTTATAGGCAGGTATAGGTCGTTATAGGCAGGTGTAGGTCAACCTAGGCAGGCTATAGGCAGGTATAAGTCCCCCTAGGTAGGTTATAGGCAGGTATAGGTCGTTATAGGCAGGTGTAGGTCAACCTAGGCAGGCTATAGGCAGGTATAAGTCCCCCTTGGCATTCTATAGGCAGGTATAGGTCCCCCTAGGCAGGCTATAGGCAGGTATATGTCCCCCTAGGTAGGTTATAGGCAGGTATAGGTCGTTATAGGCAGGTATAGGTCCCCCTAGGCAGGCTATAGGCAGGTATAAGTCCCCCTAGGCAGGTTATAGGCAGGTATAGGTCGTTATAGGCAGGTATAGGTTCCCATAGGCTGCCTATAGGTAGGTATAAGTCCCCCTGGGCAAACTATAGGCAGGTATAGGTCCCTCTAGGCAGGCTATAGGCAGGTATAGGTCCCCCTAGGCCGGCTATAGGCAGGTATAAGTCTCCCTAGGTAGGTTATAGGCAGGTATAGGTCGTTATAGGCAGGTATAGGTCCCCCTAGGCAAGCTATAGGCAGGTATAGGTCCCCCTAGGCAGGCTATAGGCAGGTATAAGTCCCCCTAGGTAGGTTATAGGCAGGTATAGGTCGTTATAGGCAGGTATAGGTTCCCCTAGGCTGGCTATAGGTAGGTATAAGTCCCCCTAGGCAGCCTATAGGCAGGGTATAGGCAGGTAGATTGCCGACAGCGCCCGGGCCACCGCAGTGCCCGGAGGCTGTCTGCTGTACTCGGCATTCTGCTTTATGTGCTCCCTGGGGAGTTGCATATAACTGAAGCGTCCCTGTCGGCGCACGGGCCATCGCAGCGCCCGAGTGCCGACAGTGACTCGAGTATAAGCCGAGGGGGGATTTTTCAGCACATTTTTTGTGCCGAAAAACTCGGCTTATACTCGAGTATAAACGGTACTTTATTATTTTACTGGTAGAAGTTGAGAAGTAAGGGACATTTTTTGCCCTAATGGCAAAACTAGCTCTACTATGACTACTCAGGCAGACCACATTGAAATAGGTCTGCCTGTTTGACCAATAATGCACCTAATCTTGCCAAGTGGGGATGTTCTGGGGGCGTGTCACATCACACTTGTAATTTTAGACACATTTATGAATGTGGCTGGGCGCTGCTCAAACAGGCAGACCTACTTTCTATATATTTATATATTTAAAAAATATAAAATTTGCCATTTTAATCATAAAAAATTAAAACAATAAAAAAATCACACATAATTGGAGAAAATAGGGCTGCAGTGCAAATTTAAGATATAAAGAATGTGGTTTTTTTAAGGTAATAAAACATAGCAGAAACCCTACATATTTAGTATTGTCAGAATCGTATCCACCTGTAGAAAAGAGATAACACATAATTTATAAAGACGAGTGAACAACAGAAAAACAAAACTCTCACAAACATGGCGAAAGTACTTTACATTGTTTTGGAGGATTTTCCAGTGTATTCTATGGAACAGTCAACGGCACTATTATTCTTAGGATAGCCATGAACAGGATAAGTGTCCAGCTCCTAGCAATCCTGCAGTTCTGGTTAAAGGTATTGTCTCGCTACAAAGATTGCTTTTTATGTTAAAGATCTTGCAAAAACAAGTCACTTTGCAATATGTGTCCATTATCAGTGTCCTAACTATTCCTAGATATCCCGTCTTGTATGGGCTGCATCAACTCCTCAGGTCGCTATAGCTACAGACCTGTTTGATCTCTCCTGATAGGCTGCCAGCACCAGTTGCTATAGCTACAGACCTGGCTTCTAATGCAGCCCAGTAGAAGCCAGTAAACATGCCCCTGAATTCAAAATGAAACCAAGAAAACAGGACTGAGGTAAAATGAATAAATGTAGTGAGACAACCCTTTTAATAAACCAGGAGTTGAACATCAACAATTGATGGCCTATCCAAAGAATATGCCATCGTTATAGTTCTGCAAGTCTGCTTGACTGGGTGGTAGAAGAAGACGATTAACATGAATTTTTTTTGTTGTGCTAATTATATGTGTTAGATGCATTGGAGTCAAGCTCAAATGGGAAAAAGATTGTAACATACAGCGAGATGTGCACAGAACCATAATCTCACACTGGAGTCGTCCCATAAGGCAGTTGAAAATGTCACCTGTCTCTTTGCCATTAACAGTTCTTCTTTTTTATCTATTTTTTTTCTCTTGGTGTTGATGAAGTGTATAGATAATATTTACACCTGACGACTTATCCTAGGTATTGATTTGTAGCTCTATACCATGTCAGAGGTGTATGGCAATATCATCTGGCACCCATAGAAAAGTATTTGTATAAACCCATATGCCTTTGTATAAAATCGACAAATTATGTCACACTTAGATGCTGTGTTTTTTTCCTGAAATTATTGCTTGTAGAGCACAGTAGATGATAAGATGGAGTGTGCTGTATGGATGCCATGTAAACCAGCCAAATGAGGTTGTAATGCAGACACGTGCTTTGGGTCCTCCTTTTTGTTTTCAATCTGCAGAATGTTAATTTCTATTGCAGATTTACGGCAGATTTGTTCTTAAGGGTCTGTCTACATGACAAGTATTTACAACGAGATTTGTATGTGGATTTGGGTTTTAAAAATTATAAAAATCTGAATGTAAACCATCCCCATAGACCTCAATTGAAAATTTGAGTTGTAGTCAACACGATTTCAAAACTGCAGTTTTTGCAAAACACTAAGGGCCACATGTATGAAAACTGTTTAGAAAGTAGAAAACGATCCAGCACTTCCGATCATATCCTTAAAAAGTCCAAACTTTATTGGCAATCCATTAAAATAGCATGGCACAGCGGCATGAAAACTGTTTGGCCCCGTTCACACGGCTTATTCACGGCGGATTTGTGCGCCGTATTGAGCGCACAAATCCCCGTGAATCCGGGGCGGGAGGGGGGCGGGCCGGAGCGCGGCGGGGGCGCCGCTCCCGGCCCCATAGACAATGCATTGTTTACGGCGCGTCCGCGCCGTAAATAATGTGCATGTCACTTTCTCCCCCCGCGGCGGATTTGCCGAGCGGGGGGGAGCGACGGAATCCACTGTTCTCTATGAGAGCAGTGGATTACCGTAATGACTCCGACGGATTGGCGCCGTATTGAAGCGCAAATCCGGCGCGGAATATGGCGCCAATCCATCGGCAAATAAGCCGTGTGAACGAGGCCTTTAGGTCTAAAACTCCCTTTTAGACCTAACCTATGGGCAAAAAAGTGAGTTTTAGACTTAAACAGTTTTCATACATGTGGCCCTTAGAACGTGTTGAATAATCCACCGTATTTCACGTCACAAATATTTCTATGTTGGATCCGCCCCATAAAGCCCCATAAAGATGAATAGGGCTAGTTTTCTAACTGTAAATCCAGCAAAAAAAAGTTCTAAAATCCACATTGAAAACTGCGTCAAAATACTCGTCAACGACACGGTTTTGAGATTCTGAATCCGATGAGTATTTTGACATATGTGGTGTGGACATATTCCAAGGCTCGGTTCACACTGTTTTTTGATGCACATTTTGCAGCACTGATTGTCAGTCCAAACCAGGAATGGATGCAAAACACATAAGAGGTAATTTCCATGATACTTTTTCTGTCTCAATGTTTCATTCCTGGTTTTGGCTTGCAATCAGTGCTGCATAATGAGCATAAAAAACACTGGGCCACATGTATGAAGACTGTCTAGCGCCCCTCTCATTTCATATGGTTCTCTGAAAAAATTAAAGGGGCGCTCTGATTGGTTGTTATGGGCAACAAAGTGGATTTTAGACCTAGACACTTTTTCATACATGTGGCCCATTGTGTGAGCGCAGCCTTAGGATGAATGCATCGATCAGATTTGCAGCATCTTTTCTACTCAGATTTGCACTCAGAAAATCTGCAGCAGATTACCCTATCAGCCAAAAGGATGGGATTTTGCAAATTCCATGATGCCCACATGGCAGAAATGTTCTAACCTACAGTTAGAATTTTTAAATCCATAGCTTATCAGTTTCTGTTGCTGATTTAATGTGGATTTTACCCCAATAACTAGAAATATTCTAAAATCTGCATGACGCTTTGCAAGTTTTTACATGCAGATTTACCTGCAAATCCATCCCATGTGCATTCAACTCCTTTTTCCAAACAAGAAAACCAGAGCAATACCCTCAGATTTCTGCTGCAGATTTTAACTTTTCAAAAACAATTTTCTCCGTTAATTTGGATCTGGTTTAGCCTCATTTCAATGGGGCTAAGGGTATGTGCAGACGATATCTTAGATACAATTTTGCAATACTTAAAACATATTGCGTCAAACACATCCAGAAACGTAACACAAAGTGTGGCACATTTTTGGATACATTTTTCTATAGTATCCCTATGGTTTCTATTGCCTTTTCAGTGCATAAAACGGATCAGGAATTGCCATGTCAATTAGTTGAACACATCCATTTTATGCAATGCAAAAACGCATGTAAAATACATATTGTCTGAACGGCGATACATATTTTACATTGAAATCAATGTAATCACACTTGAACATTGTTAAATATGTATTGGGGTCCGTTTTTCGGTACGTAAAACTTACCCAAATATGTGTTTAACAAACGGCGTGTGAACATACCCTAATCCACATCATGGCTGCCTGACGTGGCCGAACCGGATCTACTTCAAAGTATGGACATGTCCACTCTTTATAGTCCACACCATGGATTTGAAATCCGTGGTTTAAAAAATTGTCTGTTTTCACTTTGTGGGTCACGGTTAATACATCACGGTTGCCCATTAAATGGATAAATTCCATGAATTTGACTTTAAATTATTTTTTTATTTTAGACCCCCCTTGGTTCCCGGGGGCGCTGTACATTCAAAAAAGGGGTCAAACAAGTAAAAAGGGTGACAAATTAATAACAAACAACTAGTACGAAGGAGAGAGGTCCCTGTCTGTGATATCCCCGGAGTCTTTGCTAAGGCCCCAAAACAATCGACTTGGGGCCTTTAAAACAACTGCTTAACACCGACTGGACCCCGCGGAGTCGATTGCTAATCTTATAAACGACTTGAGCTGGGGCCTTAAAAACCCGTTTTAACGACTGTTACGATTTTAACAACGCAGTAAATTTATGTGTCCCCCATGAAGGAAAAGGGGGTCCCCCATGGGTGGTATATATTTTATTATCTCCCAGTAGGTAGGTGTGAGTTTGTATTCCCCCAGCAGTATATAGGGGGGTTATTATCCCCCACGGTATATGGGCAGGTTATTGACCCCCACGGGTAAGGGCGTTTATGGACCCCCCATATTTTAATACGGGTTATGGATCCCCGTAGGTAATAGCAGGTTATTGACCCCCCAGCAGGTATAGGGGGCAGGTTAGGGGCCCCCCAGCGGGTTGGGGGCGGTTATGGCCCCCCAGCGGTTAAGGCAGGTTATTGACCCCCCACGGTATATGGAGGTTATGGGTCCCCTACCAGGATTTTGGGCGGGTTGGACCCCCGGGGGGGGTATATTGGCAGGTTTGGGTCCCCAAATTTATACGCCCTCTATAGGGGGGTTATTTTTTTATACTCCCTGGGGGTAGGGTGATTTATTGTCCCCCCCGGAATAGGCGTTTTTTAAAACCCCCCGGGTTTTTGGGGGGTTTGGGGTCCCCTAGCGGGGTATAGGGCAGGGTTGGGGACCCCCCGTAGGTAATGGGATTTATGGATCCCCCCGTGGGTAATGGGCGGTTTGGGTCCCCCAGCAGGTTATGAAAGCTTACCCCCACGCCTATTAGGAATTTTTAAAGCCCCTCCCTAATATACAAGTAGAAAATACCCCCCCTCCCTGCACATAAAACAGTAGAAAATACCCCCCCTGCCATATAACAAAATTTAAATACCCCTCCCTGCACATAAACAGTAAAATACCCCCTCCCCCTTTAAAAACATAGATAAACCCCCCCCCCTGCACTTTAACATTGATAATAGCCCCCCTCCCTGCCATATAACAGAATAATCCCCCCCCCTCACAATACATAATAATAGCCCCCCCCCCCCTACATATAAAGAAGAAAATAGCCCCCGCACAAAAAACAGAAATTTAATAGCCCCTGCCATTAAATAGATAATACCTCCCCCTGCACATAAAAACAAAAAAATAGCCCCCTGCCAAAAACAGTAGAAAAACCCCCCCTGCACATATAAAGAAAATTCCCCCCCCCTGCAATTATAACAATAGATAATCGCCCCCTTTGCCATATAAAATAGATAATGCCCCCCTCCCGACTTTAAAATAGAAAAATACCCCCCCCTCCCTGACATATAACAATAAAAATAGGCCCCCTCCTGACATATAACAATAATAAAGCCCCCCTCCCTACATATAACAGTAATAATACCCCTCCCGCACTATTACAAAAAATAATAGGCCCCCAGCATAAATAAAAAATTTAAAAATTTTAAGACAAGACAGCACTTCCCTGCCCTCGCCCCCGCCGGGGTCGCTGTTTCCCGGGTCTTTCTTCAGCGGTGTACGTCCCCCCCGGGCCGCGGCCAGCGGTTACGCCCCACCGCCCTCACTCCGGCGCGCACAGAGCCCACCTTGGGCTTCCTAGTACTCGGGAGCCTGCTCCGCGAAGCATCTAACTGTATGTGCGCCGGCGGACGCACAACAGATAGCCCCGCCACCGCTGCCGTCCCCAAGGTCCTCAGCCCAACCCCAAGCTTAGGTGTAGCGGTTTAGGACCCAACATCGGGGGCGGGGGGGATACCTGTGGGGTTTACAATCTACAATGAAGGGAAGAACAGGGGGTGAGGGCCGGGACATTGTGGAGGTGTAGTGACAGCGGGTTATTGTAATTTATTGCTCTCCTAAAAGGAGGGGTTTTCGGGTGTTTTTGAAGCTAGTGAAGGGGGAGGAAGTCTAGGTTGGGGCATGAGTTACAAATATGGGGGAACACAGGGAAGTTTGAGACATTTTTGGGGGAGCTGTAAAAGGGGAAAACAGGAAGAACCGGGGGGACGGAGATGTGTGGGGGATTTAGGGATAAAGAGGTTTTAAAGGAGGGGAGATCAGGGAAACCCTTTAAAAAGGTCGGGTTAGTAACTTGAACGGTTCGCTGGGAAATGGAAACCAGGGAAGGGATTTTTACAAGGGGGGAAACAGAGGAGTACGAGGAGGAGGGGGATAAGGGCCAAGTTAAGATGGGTTGGGGGGACGAGGGTCTAGCGGGAGGGGCCACGAGAAAATTTCAAAAGTCTAAAGGGGGGACGAGGGGAGGACCAGCATTTTTGTGCTTTCAAAGGAAAATGGAAATAACATGGAAAAAACCATCTTGTGAACCAAGCCTTACAGGGAACCCAATGAAAACCCTTTGGGGAAAAAAGGGGATCGGAAATTTATTTTGTACACTAATTTGAATTCTTTATAGCCGTCACCTTGGTATAAATAAAGAGCATGATCGGCCGGGTTAAAACCCTCGCACACCGGCCTTGGGCCCTCAGCGAATCCACTTCCCCCTATTTTCCCTTCCCCAAAAAGGCCACATCATTTGTATAATCCATGTTTATTTTGGCTTGTTTCTATGTATTTAATGAAGGTTGTAGATAATGATTATTACTTTATAATTAGTAACATTTGAAAAAACATTATAAACAGAGGACCTCATCTATAAGAACAGAGGCATAACTTGGGCTCTTAGTGCAAAAAGTGAAAAAGGGGGGGCCCCCGTTTCCTGCCCATTTTTCAATACTGGGTCTTCTTATGCAGCAGAAGGTTTTGGGCCCCCCGGGTCAGGGCCCCGTAGCACCCCTACCCTTTCTACCCCCCCGTACTACACCCTATAAAAAACTGCTCAAAAAATGACATGGTCCCCATAATAACCCAAATTCTAGCTTGCATTTTTCCAAGACAGATTAGAGACGGAAGTACGTAATCTGATTATTGAGTGCAGTCTTTTTCTGTCTTCCTTGGCATCTTGGCATAGATTTCCACTGCGAGGGACAGATGGTATTTTATCATAGTTTCCAATTCAAAAAGAAAAACGGAAAGTATGGGCGGGGGCGCTACCGCGTCGCGGCAAAAATTTTCATGGAAACGCCCACTTGTTGGTATGCCACGCCCGTAAAAAAGCCCCCCACTTTCCCCTAAATGCATAACGGGTTTGGAAAAAGCCCGGTAGATCCCCTTATAGCCCGGGAGTAGCCCCCCCTAACAGGGAGTTTCCCCTTACGGGCCGGGAGAGCCCCCTTGTAGCCAAGTAGATGCCCCCTCTTAGCCCCGTAGAGCCAAATTTGTAGCCAGGGAGAGCCCCCCCCTTTTTAGCCAGGGAGGGCCCCCCAGTGTTGCCAGGTAGTGCCCCCATTGTTTGCAGGGGGGTCCCCCATTTTTTAGCCAGGGAGGGCCCCCATTGTCAGCCAGGGAGGTCCCCCCCTTTTTCCAGGTAGGCCCCCTCGTTTGCCGGTTGCCCCCATTTTTGCCAGGTAAAAATCCCCTCTGTTGCCAGGGGTTTCCCCCCTTTGCCAGGTAGTGCCCCCATCTGTTGCCAGTAGTGCCCCCATCTGTTAGCCATTTTTTCCCCCATCGTTTTCCAGTAGTGCCCCCCTCTTTTGCCAGGGAATGTCCCCGTGTTGCCAGGGAGATGCCCCCCTTTTGTTGCCAGGTAGTGCCCCCCCTTGCCGGGAGTGCCCCCACTGTTTGCCCGGTCCCCCATTGTTTGCCAGGGAGGCCCCCTTTTTTTGCCAGGGAGTGCCCCCTCGTTGCCAGGTATGCCCCCCCTGTTGCCAGGGATGCCCCCCTCTTTACCGGGAGGCCCCCACTGTTGCCAGGTAGTGCCCCCTTTGTTTCCAGGTTTTGCCCCCCTGTTGCCCGGTAGTTTTCCCCCTCTGTTGCCAGGTAGATGCCCCCCCTGTGGCCAGGTAGTCCCCTCGTTAGCCAGGATGCCCCCCTGTTACCCCGGTAGTGCCCCATTGTACCGGGAGTGCCCCCTTTGTTCCAGGGGATGCCCCCTCTGTTGCCGGGAAGGGGCCCCCTTGTGCCCTATCCCCCCCCCTGTTTGCCCGTAGTCCCCCTTGTTGCCCGGGAGGTCCCCCTCTTTGCCAGGGAATGCCCCTCTTTGCCAGTATCCCCCCCTCTGTTTTCCAGGGAGTGCCCCCCCCGTTCCAGGTAGTGCCCCCTTTTTTGCCCGGTAGATGTCCCCCCCCCCCCCCTGTTGCCAGGTAGTCCCCCTCTGTTCCAGGGATGCCCCCCCTGTTGCCATTTGATTCCCCTCTGTTGCCAGGGATCCCCCTCTGTTGCCCCGGTAATGCCCCCCCTTTGCCAGGGGTTTCCCCCTTGTTAGCCCCGGGAGACCCCCCAAAGCTATAAAAACAAATAATAAAATCCATTTCCTTACCCGGGTCCTCAGCGGGCCG
>JAODAL010009070.1:0-113241 GCA_025379985.1 Phyllomedusa bahiana
TAGTTTAACATAGAAGTTTGCTATAGCTTTTTGCATATTCAGGCACTGGTTAATGGAAATGCAATGTCTTGCAGCAATATGTTAATGATGGGAATGAGAGGAGGGGAAAGGGGAGAATCTTCATCTGTCCACACACTCAATCAATCACACTCCAACTTCTCCATAATGGCCAAGACCAAAGAGCTGTCTTATGATAATGGGGACAAAATTGTAGACATGCACAAGGTTGAGATGGGGTACAGGACAATAGGCAAGCAGCTTGGTGTGAAGACAACTGTTGATGCAGTTATTAGAAAATAGAACAAACACAAGATGACTGTCAGTCTTTCTTGGTCTGGGATACCATAAAAGATCTCGCCTTTTGGGGTAAGGATGATTTTGAAACAGGTCAGGAGTTAGCTCAGAACTACATGGAGTAACCTGATCAATGACCTGAAAGATCTGGAGAAGGTCTGTATGGAGGAGTGGGCAAAAATACCTGTTGCAGTGTGTGCAATCTTGGTCATGAGTTACAGGAAATGTCTGATCTCACCTCTGTAGTTGCAAACAAAGGCTTCTGTATCAAATAATAAGTACTGTTTCTATTATACTTATGTATGCAATAAAATGCAAATTAATTATTTAAAAATCATACATTGTGATTTCCTGGATTTTTTTTTTAGTTTCAGTCTCTCACAGTTGAAGTATACCTACAATAAAAATTACAGACCTTACCATTCTTTGTAGGAAGGAAAACTGTATACATATGTGAGTATGTTTTAATTTTTTCCAATTTTATGTCTCTTATATTTTACTCCTCTACTAGGAACATAACAAACCCTTTAGTGTTCATAATAAACAATTTACTCTATTTGACCAAATTAAACACTATGAAAAAAATTGTTTCACCATCTATTTCAATTATTAATTTTGGATAATCTAACTCTGCATCACATTTATCTCTTGGGGGATTTTCAGATGAAATATGCAATACATGCAGTAAATCCCTGTTACACATTAGCCAAAAAATGTGATTTTGTATAAGATTTCGATATTAGGTCAATAAATGTCACTCTTAGAAAGATCTAAACAGTGGATATAGTGATAACTGTAAAAAACACAAATGACTTATATAATGAAGTGAAATGACTTTTTACATTTTAAAGGAGTAGAAAAATGTCAAAAATATTGATATTTATATAAATGCAAAGGATTTTCTTGGACCATGAGTAGTTTCTATACTAACAGTGAATGTGTCAGCATTTCTCTACCATGTGCATATGATGCCACATGCTTTTTTCTATATTTTCATTGGAGCTGCTGGTATCTTCTACTACAAGTTGGTTCTTTTGATTTCCCTTCTGAATATACATGCATGAAATTTGGCGCTAACATGCAAAATTTTGTGTGCCTAATAATAGGCTAGAATACGCCTAATGTATGAACCCGCTCCACAGTGGGTCATAAATCAAGCGCATTCTAGCGCTCGGGCGACAGTTCGGATTAGCTATACCACTTTGAAAGTAGTATACCTGTTCCAACTGTAATGCACCCAGAAATGCCGTAGCAAAGCTATGAATATGTAGCTTCGCTACGGTTCTAGGGCACCCAGCCTTCCACATGCCTCCCAAGATCGAGCCATTACAAAGCGCCACAGGCCGAAGTGGTGTGAGGTAGATTTAAAAATGTATGAACGGTGCTGCGCCTGATATCGGGCTGTAAAGACGCCATATATTTTGCACAGCCCCGTTCATACATGTCGCCCCTAATGTGTCTGCTGCTAATGGTCACCTATGCAAAGCAGTCCACATCCACGATCCAGATCCTCATGTACACATTGTGTGACCTCACCTGAAATCTTCAGTTCAGTTCTTGAGGTTAAGTTCTGGAATTAGATAAAGTACAGAGATAAGCAACTAAACTGATAATGGACCTGATTCCTCTTAGTTTTTAGAAAAAGTTAAAAGAATTCAAAAGGTTCAGTATTCAGAAGAGGATCAGAAGTAAAACAGGTATATGCCATGAACAGACATAAGTAATGATTTCAGGGACATAGGAAAACTGGCAAAACTTGAATCAGGATTACAGGTTACAAAAAGTGTAGCAGTTGCATGTTGCTTAAGATTGGAAGTAATTTATATTCTCCATCTCCTGCTGCTGGTACACTTTATCCATTTTGCTCGCTACTCCCATCCATGGAATATACAGTATCTCACAAAAGTGAGTACATGCCTCACATTTTTTAAATATTGTTTTATATCTTTCATGGGACAACACTGAAGATATGACACTTTTATACAATGTTAAGTAGTCAGTGTACAGTTTGTATAACAGTGTAAATTTGGTGTGCCCTCAAATTTGACATACAGTCAATGTCTAAATAGCTGGCAACAAAAGTTAGTACACCCTTATATGAAAATGATAAAATTGTGCCCAATTTGCCATTCTCCCTCCACAGTGTCATGTGACTCAATAGGATTTAGGTGTGTTAAATCTGGTGTTATCCCTCTCACAGCCTCTCATACTGGACACTGTAAGTTCCACATGACACCTCATGACAAAGAACTGTCTGAGGATTGAAAAAAAGAATTGTTGCTCTATATAAAGATGTCCTAGACTATAAGAAGATTGTTAACACCCTCAACTGAACTGCAGCACGGTGGTCAAGACTATACCGCAGATTATCAAGACAGGTTCAATTTAGAACAGGCCTTGCCATGGTCGGCAAAATAAGTTGAGTGCATGTGTTTAGCATCATATCCAGAGATGATTGCTGCCACCATTGCTGCAGAGGTTAAAGGAGTACAGTAGCCTATCAGTGCTCATACCATATGCCACATACTACATTAAATCGGTCTGCATGGCTGTCAACCCAGAAGGAAATCTCTTCTAAAGATGATGCTCAAGAAAGCCCACAGTTTGCTGAAGACAAGCAGACTAAGAATATGGATTACTGGAACCATGTCCTGTGGTCTGTTGAGACCAAGATAAATTTATTTGGTTCAGATAGTGTCAACAGTCTGTGGCGGCAACTAGGTGAAGAATACAAAGATAAGTTTGTCTTGCCTACAGTCAAGCATGGTGGTGGGAGTGTCGTAGTTTAGGGCTAAATGAGTAGTGTGAGCAGTGGGGAGCTACAGTTCACTGACGGAACCATGAATGCAAACATGTACATACTTAAGCAAAGCATGGTCCCCTCCATTTGCGCACAATTTACCCATTTTTTACTTAAGTGTGTACTCAGTGGTTGCCAGTGGCTTACACATTGATGGCTGTGTATTAAATTATTTTGAAGGCAAATCAAATTTGCACTGTTAGGCCCGTTCACAGAGCTTATTTGGCCACGGATTGGAGTCGTACTGAGCGCTGTATTTGCGCTTCAGTACGGCTCCAATCCGTCCCTGTCATTACTGTACTCCACAGTTCTCATAGAGAACTGTGGATTCCGTCGCTCCTCCCCGCTCGATGAATCCGCCGCGGGGGAGAAAGTGACATGCACATTAATTACGGTGCGTACGCGCCGTAAATAATGCATTGTCTATGGGGCCAGCGAGCAGCATCCCCGTCGCGCCCCTTATTCAAGCCGTATTGCGGGCGGGATCCCCAAGTCTTATACAACCTGTACACTGACTACTTTACATTGTATCAAAGTGTCATATCTGCAGTGTTGTCCCATGAAAAGATATATAATATTTACAAAAATGTGTGAGATGTACTCACTTTTGTGAGATAATGCATATAAAACAACTCCACTCAACCTGTACATATCAGCTATACTTTACTGGCTGAAACCCACTGCACCAAATATTCCTTTGCCTGTGAATCCTGCTTCAGTGGGCCCCAAAAAGTATATTTATTAGTATTATTAAAAATACCAATTTATAGACAATGCATAATATCATAAAGTAGTCTATGGGGTACATATAGAACTGGTGTCTCTGAGGGATGAAAATAGAGAGAATACAGGGAAAGTTTTTCCATTTATTTCTGGTTCCTATCTCCCGCCTCCCTCTTACAGTCAAAATGAAGAAGGAAAGAAGGCATCTGACATAATCTTGGGAGGAACAACATACAACAA
This sequence comes from Phyllomedusa bahiana, assembly GCA_025379985.1. Taxonomy (NCBI): domain Eukaryota; kingdom Metazoa; phylum Chordata; class Amphibia; order Anura; family Hylidae; genus Phyllomedusa; species Phyllomedusa bahiana. The sequence goes on from JAODAL010009070.1 coordinate 4,058, forward strand.
ATATAAGTTCCAAATGATATTTGTTTTATATCAAGCGATTTGTGTCAACAATGACTAAAAGTGGTAATCCCATTTCCTTATGACTTTATAATAGTATGTGTTGTCTATGGCTATTTTTTAATAGTATAGTATGATATAACACTGCTCACACTGGACACTAGCTCCCGAAACTTGTTGATCGGAGGGGAAACGAGGCAGGTGAGTATAATGTTTTAAATTTTCTTATTGTCCTACAAATCTTCCTACCTACTGACAGGGGGCATTTAACTACCTACAGGTGGCTATATCTACCTGCAGAGAGGCTATATGTACCTACAGAGCCATACACCTACAGGTTCCTATAAATACCTACAAGGGGCATATAGATACCTACAGGGGGTTATGTCTATCTACATGGGGTAATGTCTATCTACATCGGGCATACATCTACCTACATGGTGATATATCTACCTACAGGGAGCATACAGCTAATTACAAGGGTCTCTATCTACCTACAGTGGGGCTATATGCACCTACAGGTGCCTATATCTACCTAAAGGAGGCATAAAGCTACCTAGAGTGGGGCTATACCTACCTACCTACCTATCTACCGGGGGCTTTACCTGCCTACAAGGGCCACATACCTACAGGGGGCTATATCTACCTAAAGGTGCCTATATCTATCTATACAGGGGCTATATACCTAACCACAGGGGAGCTTATATCTAACTACAGATGGCCTATATAGCTACCTACAGGGGGCCTAGTTACCTACCTCTAATGGGCTTATATATCTACCTACAAGGAGCTTATATACCTAACTACAGGGGTAATATAACTACAGTGGGCTATCTCTACTTTAAGATTCCCATTAGATACCTTCAGGGGACATAAACCTACCTATAGGGGGTTATATCTACATACAGGGGACATATATCTACCTACAGGGGGCCAATTTACCTACCTACAAGAGGATTATATACCTACATACCTTCTAGAGACTTATATACATACCTACTGAGGGACTCTCTATCTACCTTCCAACTGGGGGTCTATATACATATTTTCCTACCAAAAGGGCCCTATATAAATACATACAAAGTCCAGAATATTTTTCCCATCTACATACAGTTGGCCTATATACCCAGTTATGGCGGCCTATAGTCCAACCTACTTACATGAGCCCTATGTACCTACCTACCTGCCTACCTACCTACCTAGAAAAGGCCTATATTAATACTTACTTAGGACTAGTGTTGAGCGATTTTTATCGACAAAGTTGAAATCGGCAAGGTTTTTATGGTGATCGAAATTTTCAGATCATGCGATAATTAAGGTTAAAATCTGTGCATCATTTATTAAGATCGCGCCATTTTCGGCGCTTCCTGTAATTTTGGCGGCCAGCAAATCAGATTACAGAATAAGCAGGGTGAGATTGTGTGTCGACATCATGACTGGGATTTTGTAGGTTGCGATTGGCTGGAAAAATCACATGACCTTGTTTTACATAGAACAGCGTTTCCTGTTCACCCTCAGTGTCTCTCAGCGCCCCATAGGAATAGGACGTGCGCTCGCCTTGGCCAAACAGCTCCACGAAATTAGTCCCATTTCTGCACAGAGAAACCTCTACTATTAGCTGTGAATCCTTCCAATTTAGTTAGATTAGAGATTTGAAGATTTTATGTAGTTAGCTAGAGAATTTTTAAAAACCCTTTTTTTCTCCCCTTTTGAAAAGTCACGGGGGGGGGGGGGCGGGGGGGGGGGCCCGGGAAACAAAAGCCCAAGCCCTATAAAAATACTGGGATAAAGTTCCCCAAGACTTAGTGTAGACATTGCATTTGCAATTCTTTATTATTAACAGTTTTCTATTGAAAATTTTCCTGGATATTGGGCACCCTGAATTTAAATTTTGGGGATAAAAATCATTTCTAGTAACTGAGGTTCTTTGCAAAACTCCATTTTATTATCATTTAAAACTTTTCGATAGGTTTTTCATTTTAAATTTTAAACCCATTCCACCTTTTGGTTGATATACCCCACCTTGCATTTTAAATAAAAAATTTTCCAGAAAACCCTTTGTAGTCAGCCACGGGTTTTGTTTTTTGGGCCAAAAATACCGTGAAATCATACAAAAAACATAAAAAAGTTTTTTTTTTGGTTTTTTTGCCCCTTTTTTCCTTTATTGGGGGCTCCTGCCTTTTTTTTTGGGTTTTCATTGACGCAGATCCACGTAAACCCTTAAAACAGCAATTCTATAGTCACCACAGGTAAAATTGAAAGGTGCAAAAATCCCGTGTATTATAGGGAAAAACATAACAGATACTGTTTTTTTAAATTTTGCGCACCCAGTTTTGTTCATTGACGCAGCATCCCGAAATTTTTAAAACAGCAATTCTATAGTCCCCAACAGGTGATTGAAAGGTTTGCAAAAAATACCGTGTTTTTTTAACGAAAACATAAAAAAATACGTGTTTTTTGACTTTTGCGCACCAGTTTTGTTCTTTGGGAAAAGGCACCCTCCCATAAATCAAAAAAAAAGCAATTTAAAAGGTCACCACGGGTGAATTAAAAAGGTGAAAAAAATCCCGTTTTTATTATAAAAACATAACAGATACGTGTTTTTTTTACTTTTCCCCAGTCCAAAATTTTTTTTGGATGGGCCAACTTGAAATTTAAAATTTTGAATCCAGCAATTTTGTTTTTTGTTTTAGGGGGTTTTGAAAATTTAGTGTGATTTGCCGTTTTTTTAAAATAAGAGATTTTCCCAAAACTAATCCTTTCCCTTTTCCTAAAATTTTTTATATTTTTTGAACCCCATGGAGCAAAAAGCAGGGGGGAAAGGGAGCAAAGAAGGGGGTAGGACTTGGGGGAAAGGGGTCCAGGGGGAAGGTGCCCCTTTCCCAGGCTGGGAAAAACACCCCATGCCAGCGGTTTGTCCGTTGAGGACCGTCAGGCCTTAAAACGTTTGGGGTCGGGGGCCCTGTGAATCTAAGTAACGAACATCTTGGGCCAATTGTCCATCAGGGGGTTAATGCAACCTGCATCTAGCAGTTTAAACCTCCTCGCCCCCCCAGTAAAGGGGCCAAAAAATGCCGTCACCCGCACCCTACATCCTCAAAAAATGAAGAAAGCCCAAATGTAAAACTCGGGCCCCCAAACCACTGTGGATAACCCATTGTCTAAAGGGGACCTCTTTGATGAAAAATGGGGGTTGGGGGTCAAAAGGGCCCATGTTAAAAGATAAAAGAGGATGTTTTTAGTCTGTTTGGAACGCCCGGGTTACTGATGCCTTAAGAGGGGGGAAAAGGGAACCGGTCAATCGGCAAAAAAATCCCGGGGGGGTCGGCAACCCTTCCCGTCCCCTTGTTTGTAGCCCAAAGTTTCCCTGGTAAAAGGCAGAAAGCCCAAAAAACCCCAAAATCACCTGTGTTGATGATGATGTGATGTTGAGACTTGCGGATCCACCCTGGTTTTTTCCCCGCGGAATTTTGCTTGCAGCGCTTCATCAGGGGGCCGAGGGGGAAAAAGACGATGGGGTTTAATTGTAAAATCCGGGTCCCGCCAAAAAAAGGGGAGAGGGCGGTCGCAAAAAGGTCCGTGATATGATTCCCCCAAACCCACGGTAAAGCGAAAACCCCCAAGCTCCTCGCTTACCCGGGGGCCCCGTAAAAAAAGGGTTCCCAGCCCCCTAAACCCCGGGGGCCTTTCCCTTTGAGCAACCCCTCTGATTCACCAGCAATGTCATATGCCCCCCTTTTGCCGAAAACGCAAAAAGTAGAGGAAAGAACCTTAAGGGGTTTAAACCACCACCAACTTTGTCTAGTCCCATGCAGCAAAATGCATGAGTTGAAAGGGGGGAAAAACACTTGGCCAAAAAGGCCAGCCCGGGACCCCGGGGGCCCCAACCACGTCACACCCTCTGCCCTCCGCCCTCCGCCACCCCCCAAAAATGTTCCTCAGTTTAAATGTCTCTCAAAACTTTGTTTCAGGGATCAGCCTCCGCTTAGCCCTCCACCGTCCCCGGGACCACCAGCACCACCGGGAAGCCCCACCTACCCCTTCTCCTTCCCCAGTTTACGACCTCCCACCCTTACAGGGGGCCATTCTAGTACCAGCCTTTTGTTTTCCCGGGTTTTTGGAGCAGAAAAAAACATTTTAAACCCCAAAAAACCAACCCCAAAAAAACCAAAACCCCTAAATTGCGGGAATTGCCGGTTTTTGGGCCTTTGGGGAAATGTTCCCTTTTCCCTTTCCTGGTGGACCCAGTTGGGTTCCGCCACCCCGGGCCCCCTTTCCTGCCCCCAAAAACCAGATGTGACGGCATTTCTTTGCCAGAAAACCCGTCCCCAGCCCGGGCCAAAGGCCCACGTGTCAAAAAAAAATTTTTCAAAGAAATTGTCTCCCATCTGTGCCCGGAAAAAAGTCCATCCCCCAAACCGGACACATGGATATTTAAGCACGGCCAAGGGCCGCTAAAAATTCTGTGACAGCTCATTGGGTGAGCTGGGTGGATGTCTCTGGGGGTGACGGTGGCTCTCACCCTGGGCGCCGCTCTTAAAAAACCGCGGGTTTGGTGCAGGGATCTTTCCCCCAAGGGTTTCCCTCTGGGGGGACATGTGCCCAGAGACCCCAAAAGGCCTTGTTGAATTTAAATCTGTTTTGGGAGACGTAAACAAACAGGTCAGGAGTTTGTGGACACTCTCCGAAACGGGGACCGAGCGCTGGTGGGTGACAAGAACCTTGTGCCAGGCCCAAGGTGGTTGCGATAACGGGCGAAATCTGCGGGCCCGCCCAAATCGGTCGGCTGGGCACACCCCTTCCCTGGCAATGTCAGAACCTTGCCCGTCCAAAAAAATTTTTTAAAGAGCAAACCCGGGGGTCTGGACTCCCTGCAAAGGAAGGCTGAGGCCCTAAAGCTCCCAATTCCCCCGTTCGCCATCCTCTTCAAACCCCCCTTTGGCTGCGTTGCAGCTAGCTCGGCCCCCCCCCGTAAACCCGTCTCATTGTTGACGGGGCAAACAGGGCGGGAAATTCCCCCCACCACTTTGCCCAGCTTTGGGGGAAAGCAGCGCAATGCCTTTACGCAGTACGAAGTAACACTTTGGCCCTTGAAAAGAGCGGTGCGGCCTGGGGGGGTTGTTTTGAGCCCCCGAGAGTGGGGAAGGCGGTGAAAGAGTCTGCCCATCCTTGCCGGGTTTTGAAGAACCACCAAAATGGCCCAGTGCGGACGATGCCCTTGTCAGAAAGGGCATTGGGGTTTAATTTAGTTTTGGAACGATCGTTGGACATTTCTGAAACTCAGGTCCCGCCAGCGACGGGAGGGGGGGAAAACACAGATGGGGACAGGGACCCCTTTCTCTCCTCAAATCCAAGGCACCGAAAATTTCTCTTTTTTATCGGTCTTCATTAGGTTTTTGGTTCGGGGGCCCGGGGCTTGGCAAGGGGCCCCCTCAGCTCTCAGGGTGCATCATCTGAGGCAAGTCAGGGTGTTTTTGAACCCTGTCCCGGGGAAAAGCGGGGGAGGAGGAGGATTCCTAGACCCCGGACGCCCCCCTCCCTTTGGGAAAAAAGGTTGGCTAAATTTGAGGCAGATGAGGAAAAATAAATTTTGGGCTAGGGGCCCCTAAACCCCAGAGGTTTGGGGAACCCTAAGGCCCCATCTCTAACATGAGTGCTTGGATGCTCCATTTCCCCAACATAAATCCTCGTTTTTAAAGGGCCATAAAAATGAACAACAGTTACTGGGGGGGCCACCCTCCGGGACCCCCGGGTTACTAAAACAAAACTCACCCAATTTCCTTCCCCCCCCCCAAATAGAGAGAAAAAATGAAAGGAAAATGGAGCCCTTGCTGATTGACCAACGGAGAAAATTTTTTTTGGTTGCTTCACGTTTTTCCCAAATGTCACGGTGGAAAACAACCCCCAGCGCATGACAGAGTAGATTGCCAAAAAGGCCTTTAGCGGCAGCAGGGGCCCAAGCAGAAAGGAAAGGGGGGCAGGGGGAACTAATGGGTAAACCTTCTGGAAATCTTTTTTCCCAACCTCACCAACGCTTGCAATGCAGGCCACGATCAAAACCCGAAAACCCAGTTTAAAAAGATCATGGTGCAGGACTATTGCTTTCAAAACCGAGTTTTTGTAGGTTTTCCCGGGAAACCCAATGGGGACTTCGGGGTATCCCAAAATGGAGGGAAATTGGCCCGAGGCTGGCTCTCACGCCATAGAGGTTTTTGTCCTGCCAGAAACCCCGGGCGTCATATCTGAGCGGTTTAAAAGCACACCCGGGGGAGCCCTTTAAAACAGAAAAAACGAAATCCGGCTTTCCCCCAAGATAATTTTGGTTTTTTGGGACTTTATCAAGATGAATCACATGGTTCTTGATGATGTTGTAAAACCCCAAATTTTGCCGGGTAAACCGATTAGTTGGGGGTCTACTTCACATTCCTTTTCCAAAACAAAAAGGGTTTCCCTTTAAAAAATTTTTTTTAAAAATTTGATCTTTTTACTGAAATTTTTTTTTTTCCCCAAATTCCCAACAGTTCATTTTTGAGGGGTTTTTTGCTGTGAGGGGGACAAAAAACCCCCAAGGGTTTCATGAAAAAACCATATTCCATTTACCATTTTCCATCTTTAAAATTTTTTCATTGTCAAGGGTTTTGGGGGGTAATGTTGCCTCACAATTTTTAACAGTGGCGAAAATTCAAAATTTAATTTTTTTTTGGGGGGTAAATGTTGCTGGGGAGATACAGCAATAATCATGGCCCTTTTGGGAAGGGAAAAGGGTTTTCAAATTGGCATTTCCCCCTTCCCCAAATTTTAACGTGGCTAAAAAGTCTATTTATTTTTTTTGGGGGTTTCAGGGTTGCTGGGGAATACGCAAAAATTCAGGGCCCTTTTGGGAACAAAAAATGTGGCTTTTTAAATTCCCCCATTTTTTCCCTTTAAAACAATTTTTAACAGGGGCTAAAGAAGTCATTTTTAAAATTTTTTGGGTCATGCTGCTTTAAAATGCAGCAATACAAAACCGGTCCTTTTCAAAAAAAATGTTTTTAAACAAATAGACTTTTGTTTTCAAAATTGTCAAAAGTGGCCAGGGTTCATTTTTAAATTTTTTTGGGGGCATTTTGCTGTGACATGCGGGCTTTTACTAAGGTCCTATTCTAAAAAATTTTTTTGTTTAACAGCTTTGTTCTTCACAATGGTCAAGAGTGGCCTTTAAGGGTGATGGTGCTTTCGGGAAAAAGGAATAGGGAAAGGGCACTGTTAATGGACACATATTTTCAAAAAGACTTGTTTTTTCAAGATCTTTAACATAGCTTTCAATTCCCCTTTTTTTAACAACCCCCTTTAAAACAAAAAAAAAAAAAAGGAAAAAAAGGGGCATGGTGGGAAATTAAACCATTTTTAAAAATGTGTTTTCTAAAATTTTAAAATACTAAAAAAAATTGCATTAAAAAAAAGCTGTTAAAAAAATTTCCTAATTGTACAAAGGGGGGTACAGGAAAAAATTGACCGGTGTAAAGGGTTTTTCAGAGGGGGTGGAGTTGGGGTTTTCAGGGGCAGAGAACAAAGGGCAGAGGGCCCTTTCCCCCAAGGGACGTTTTTAGTAAAATGAGAAAAAAAAATGCCAAGGGAAAAAAACACCTGGGTTAACAGGGGCGTTAACCACCATTTTTCCAAGTGAAACTCAATTGGGGCCCACTCAAAGGAGGGGCAAGCGGGGTACCCCCGGTACTGACTGGGGTACGGGGGAAAGGGTGGGGCTCCAACCTTTCCCCTTCCGCCAAATCTGTTCAGCTGACAGTTTTCCGTTGCTCCCCAATCCCCGGGCCCTTTTTAAAAACCCGCGGTTTTAATAGAAAGAAAGGGGCCAGCCTGGGCTCTCAAAAAAGCACCCACTGTAAAAACCGGGCCCCGGGGCATGCTGTGGACCCGGGAAAAGGGATAGCAATGTTCCCCCGGGTTCCCAAATAAAATGGTGGGTTTTTAAAGACTCCCCTTTTTTTGGCACTTTTAAATGTGGGGGGTTTATGCAGGTTTTGGGGGTCAATTTCGTCCCCCGGGGCAGGTATAGGGAAAAAGTCCAGTGAAAAAAAATGGGGGGTTGAAAGACTCCTTTTTCCCCCCATTTTTTAAAAAGTGGGGTCCCCCTGCAAAGGGTTTGGGGGTCATGCTGTGGCCCCAGGACAGGTAAAAATTTTAATTCCAATTTAAACTAAAATGGTGGTTGAAAAGACCCTTTTTCCGGCACTTTTTAAATGTGGGGGTCATGCAGGTTTGGGGGTAAAGTGGGCCCGGGAAAAGGGGATAAGTCAATGTCCCGTTAAAAAAAAATGGTGGGTTTAAAGACTCCTTTTTTCCGGGACTTTTTAAAAATTTGGGGGAAAGCAGGTTTTGGGGTTTTATGCTGTGGGCCCCGGAAAAGGTTTAGTCAAAAGTCCAGTGAAACTAAAATGGTGGTTGAAAGCTCCTTTTTTTCCCAAAATTTTTTTTTTGGGGGGCATTTCAGGTTTTGGGGGCTCTGTGGGCCCAGGACAGGTATTGTCCCAAAGTCCCGTTAAAAATAAAAAAGGGGGGTTTAAAAAACTCCTTTTTCCCCCACTTTTTAATCCCGGGGTCCCTGCAGGTTTTTGGGGGTAAAGTGTGGCCCCGGAAGGGGATTTAACAATGTTTCCCGTTAAACTAAATGGTTTGGGTTTAAAGACTCCTTTTTTTTCCCGGGACTTTTTTAAAAAGGGGGGATGCAGGTTTGGGGCTCATGCGTGGCCCGGACAGGTTTAGTCCAAAGTCCAGTTCAACTTTAAAAAGGGGGTTGAAAAGGGCTCCTTTTTCCCGGCACTTTTTAAAATTGGGGGCAATTTCAAAGGGTTTGGGGTCATTTGTGGCCCAGGAAGGTATAGTCAATGTCCAGTTAAAATAAAATTGGTTTTAAAAATCTTTTTTTTTTTGTTTTATTTTTATGTGGGAATTTTCCTTTGCTTAAAAAATTTTAAAATCCTTTTTCCGGCACTTTTTTTAAAATTTGGGGGCCCTTTAAAGGGTTTTGGGGGTCATGCGTGGCCCCGGGGCAGGTTTGTCAATGTCCAGTCAAAAAAAAATGGTTTGGGTTTAAAGACTCCTTTTTCCCGGGACTTTTTAAAATTGGGGGGGCATGGAAAGGGTTTTTGGGGGTCATGCTGTGGCCCCCGGACGGTTTTACAATGTCCAGTTTAAAATAAAAAGGGGGTTGAAAACCCTTTTTCCGGCACTTTTAATCTGGGGCATGCAGGGTTTTGGGGCTCATGCTGTGGCCCCCGGACAGGTTTAAATCCCAAAGTCCAGTTTTAAAAAAATAAAGGTGGGTTGGGGAAAAACTTCCCCTTTTTTCCCGGGACTTTTTAAAAATTGGGGGGCCCTCGGTTTTGGGGTCATTTCTGTGGGCCCCGGGGCAGGGATAATCAATGTCCGTTAAAAATAAAATGGTGGGTTGAAAGAAATCCTTTTTTTCCCGGGACTTTTTAAAACTGGGGCATGGCGGTTTGGGGCCATGCTGTGGCCCCCGGGCAGGTATAGTCAATGTCCAATTAAACTAAAAAGGGGTTGAAAGAATCCTTTTTTTCCCGGGCCCTTTTTAAAGGGGGGGGTCAAAGCAGGTTTGGGGCTCATTCCCGTGGCCCGGACAGGTATAGACAATGTCCAGTTAAAATAAAAAGGGGTTGAAAGACCCCCTTTTTTTCCGGGACTTTTTAATTTGGGGGTCCCTGCAGGTTTTTGGGGTCAAAGCGTGGCCCTGGGAAAAGGGAAGTCAAAGTCCGGGACTAAAAGGTGGTTTAAAGCTTTCCTTTTTTCCGGGGACTTTTTAATCTGGGGTCAATTTCAAGGGTTTGGGGGGGCCCTTTCTGGGCCCAGGGGCAGGTAAAGTCAATGTCCATTTTAAATAAAAAGGTGGTTTTAAAGACTCCTTTTTCCGGCACTTTTTTAAAATTTTGGGGGTCATGGGAGGTTTTGGGGCATGCTGTTTGGCCCCGGACAGGGGATGGGCAATTTTCCAGTGAAAACTAAAAAGGGGGGGTTGAAAATTTCCTTTTTTCCGGGCCCTTTTTTAAACTGGGATCATGGAAAGGGTTTTTTGGGGGTCAGCTGGGGGCCCCGGACAGGTATAGTCAATTTTTCCCCGGGTTTAAAAAAAATGGTGGTTGAAAAAACTCCCCTTTTTTTCCCGGGACTTTAAACTGTGGGGCAGCCCGGTTTAAGGGTCAGGGTGGTTCCCCGGACAGGGATATTCAATGTCCAGTTCAAGTAAGTTGGGTGGGTTTTAAAAATACTGCCTTCTGGCCTTTTTAAATTTTTGGGGTGAATTTCAGGGTTTTTTAAAGGGGGGATGCGGGTACAAGACAGGGATAGTGAAAAGTTGTGTGTTTTTTTTTGTGGCTTTTTTTATCCAAAATGTTTGCTTTAAAATGTTTTTCAGGTATCCCTTTGACTAATGTGGATATTAATTCATTTCTCCAGCCCTGTTTGGGGGGTAAGAAAAAAGGTGTTGTTGCTCCCCCCATTGACCTTTTAAAGGTCCTTGCTCATAATCGGGCTTTCTCCTATCGAAAAACCTTATGAAAGGGGGCCCCCACTATTGACTATCGCCCGATGACGAAACCCTACGTAAAAAAAAAAACACTAATTAGGAAACCAATTGGGGGCCCTAAATTTAATAACCCCCTTTACCTAATGGAGGGGCCCCACCTATTGGGGGGGGACCAAAAAATCTACCTTTTTTAAAAAGTTTTCCCTTTCCCCCCTCCTGATTAACCCAAATAATAACCCCAAAAAGCGGGCAAACCTTTTCTGCCGACCTAGTTTCGGAAGGGGGGCCCCCCATAAATATATGGGTTTTTTTAAATCCCTCCCAAATTGGGCACAAAACAAAAGAAAACTTGGTGCACAAATGGGAGCCCTACAACTGTTTGGGGACACTTTACTGTTAGAGGTTGTGGATGGAGAGTTTGTTCAGAGGTAGGAATTGGTAGGTGTCATGGTCAGTGATGCCGGTGTAGATCCTCTAGGTCTCCGTGGGTGATGATATAAGCTGCACCATTGAGCAGAGTGAAGCGGTTGAGGGGGACTCCAGGGTCACTACCCACGCTGACAGACAATGCCCTGGAAAGGAACCAGAGAGACAGGTAGGATGTAGTGGAGTAACAGGCAGGCAACAGGTAATGTGGCTAGTAATCCAATGTCAGGAAACAGCAGCATGAGAACAGGCAATAGACACGTCAGGTTCACAAAGTAACAACAACAATCTGACTCACAACTGGCCCTTTAAATCTTAAAGAGTCGGCGCGCACATGCCCAAGGTAGGGAATGTGTACGTGTAAGCCGAGTACCGAGGTAGGCTTACTGGAATACAGAAAAAGTAATGAACGAAGAAAATGACTCCAATACCAGTTCAACCAAAAGTATAGTTTACTGAACTTGCAGGAAAATTATGTTCAACAAATTCCCCAAACACACATGTACTAAATTGTGACTAAGGTCCCTGTGCTACTCAGCGTGCCGGCGATGGTGTGTCCTCTGGATGCACGGTATGTTTACCTACCCACGGGGTCCGGAAAGACCGAACACCCTTTTACCTTTTGATACCTCACAAGACAGGAACAATTGAGTATGTTGCAATTCAAAGGCACACTCACGGTGTAGCACAGAAGCTTACATCCTATTTAGCTCTACTCGCTATTCCCAGAAAATAAGTATATATAACATACGGATTTTCTTACATGCGAACCGGTTGCATTAGTAACATTTCTATGACAAGCCCTCACCAATGTGCCAGATCCAGAGGCGTACTTGGATAGATACGTTTGGCCTGAAACCAAACCTGAACTAACTAGACTAACTGCAGGCCTGCTAATAGTTCTGGATTAGTTGGTGTTCACACGTTTGACCTGGGTCTACCTTGTGGTGGCCGGCAGTTACTGTTCTGAGGTGAGGGTCCCTTCTGTTGGAGCCATTATCCCAGATTAAGTTGTTCCTCTCTTTGTCCCTGGATCCTGCAGAGTGTTCCTTCCTTCACAGTGCCTTCCTTGCCAACAACATCAATGCAGACAGCCAAACTCTCTCTCTCTCTCAGGAGCTGCTCACAGTTCAGGAACTAACACAATCAGGAGAGCTGAGTCGATCCTCGCCCACTCCTTCACTCCTTCTGTCCAAGATGGCCACTGACCCGTGTCTGTCTGTTACATGTCTCAGTCTCTATTTTGCATAAACCAGATTTCCGAAACAGTGGCATCTTGTGGCCAAACAGCAGAATGCAACAGGATGATTTACAATTATAAATTACACATATGATTTTACTCACCATACACAGTGGGCTGTTCCACTATCCCACATAAGCATAAGATGCCAGCAGCAGCAGGGAATGGAGCAGGAGCATGGTGAGGTGAGTAGATGCTGTCAGGGGCCAAGAAGACAGCAGAGACATGAGTGTGTCCTCAGTCTGGAACAGAAACCACGGCACATCGCGTGACAGTAGGGAAGTGCTGGAATAATGAGGAGATGTTTGTCATGGAGATCTGGGCTGGATGAAGAAAGAAAGGGAAAGAGAACAACTCATCAGAGAAGATGTCTCCTGTCAGTCACTAGATGTAACTTTACTGTGGTCACTTATATGTGTGCAGAGCGTCTGCATACAACTAGTATCTACCACTATCTGGCAGCTAAAATTGGTCATAGTGTAATGGTTTTTATGCTGCAGTAACAGAGTGGTGGTATTATTCAGTCACTATTGGCAACATGTATGAATGAGGCTACACCAGTTTTAAACCGTACTTTGCGCCAAAAAGCTGTCGTAGTCCTGTTCAATGGATGTATGGCACTTTGTAATGCGTCAAAGATTTGTGGGCATTATGGGGACATGTAACTTATCATTGTACTCGTTTGACTTATGTTATGTATGTAACCCCCTCGAATGTACAGTGCCCTGGAATCAATGGCGCTTTAAAATAAATAATAATAATAATGTCGCACTACATTCGTAGGGTTAGAAACATGTTTGACGGAAAACCTAGGCGCGTAACTGTTAGAACAGCCAGACCAAGTTAAAGGTGGTCTGCCTGAGTTTGAATTGTGGTAGTGCAACTATAATGCACCTGTATTTATAAACTGCAGAAGAACAGGTTCATGCATTCTGGCACATTTATTCTGCCTAAAAGCTATTTAGAACTGGCCAACGTTAATACATTTTGCCCTATCTGTTGGTAATATGTGGTCATTGTGTGGTGGTATTATTCAGACACTATTTGGTGATTATATGTGGTGGTATTTGGTCTTAAAGGAATTACTGGTAATTTTAGCCTTGGGAGTATGGTTTTGTGTAGCTGTGTTAAACATTATTTAGGAGTTTTACTAAGTAAAGGGAAAATTTGCGAGTAAGGAGGGGATATTGGGGTGGAGGGACTGATAAATAGTGATGCAATGTGTCACAGTGTGGCACAACATGTTAATGGGGGGAAACAGTTTTTTCTCAATGCCATTAGTGCAATTTATCCTAGAAATGACCATAGTGGTACATGATGTACATTTTGATGGTTTCTGTGATTAGCCAGCCTCAACCCTGACAGGAGAGATGCTAATAGTATACCCTAAACATAGGATTAAGCTGACCTACTCTACCACTCTAAAATCTTGCTCACCCTCATATTATCTAAGCCCTTACCAACTTTCTAGTGAAGGTTGAACTGGATGTAACTAGGCCAGGGACCCCCGATTGATATGCAATAGCCATACAGTATTAGATCCACTCCCTTGTGTACAAATAACATGCAATAGATATTATTAAATACGCAACTAATTAAACAGTTTCAACACATGTAATACAGCTATAGAACATACAGTTGCAACTGTGACCACTTACTTAACAGCAATATCCTGTCATAGAATCATTAAAAAAATATTCCAATATTTAATATAGCCTTGTGGTGATCATTTGAAACATAATTAGAACATGTTACCCTAATGCTTCCTGGGTTTCCCAATTAGAATTTAAAAAAAAGGTCACAGTTTGTAACGTTATTAAGACAAAGTCAAAACATACAGGACAATGCAGACAGTCCATGAAAATCATTGAAAAGGGAGTGGATCCTAGGGGCCATGGCGGAGAGAAAGTTCAAAGCAAACAAGTGAGCAGACATGGACCAGGAGGAACACCAGAGGAATTGTGGACCTAAACCAGAAGGAACAACAAGAATCACAGACTTGGACCAGGAGGAACACCAGAGGATCTGTGGACATGAACCCGGAGGAACACCAGAACAATTGCAAATTTTAACTGGGAGGCACATGAGTGGCCAGCAGACAGGATACAGCTGACAGGCAAAGGTCATATCCAGACAAGAGCAGGATCAGGATCACAAAGGACCAGAGCCACAGTGCAGGAAGTCTGTCATGCAAATCAGAAACTAAGTGCAACATATGGCATGGCTAAATAGTTTTACCAGAGTTTGTGATGGGTGACAGCTATTAGTGCTGAGGGCAGGTTTAATAATTACCCTGATGGAAGGTACGGAGAGCACTGAGCAGCCAGCACAGCAGCCCCCAGGGTCAAAGGCATGATTTAGGCAAGCCATTACAGTGCCCCCCCTCCCCCTTTTATGAGGGGCCTCTGAACCCTCAACAGGAACCATGGATTCCGGACCTGGAGAAGTGGCACCAGGCATGTCACCAGGCATTTCACCAAGAACAGCAGGTTCTGCATCAGCAGGCATGACACCAGGGTTGTCACCAGGAGAGGCAGATTTAGGACAAGGAGGCATCATGCCAGGAGCATTGGATTTCAGGTCAGCTGGCGTGTTGCCAGGAGCAGTGGTTGCCAGACCAGCAGGCATGTCACCAGGAGCAGCAGATTCTGAATCAGCAGGCATGTCACCAGGAGCCGTAACAAAAATGATGGTAGACATAGGGCTTGTTGACAATAAATAAGGCTTGGAAGTACCAGGAGAATTGTCAGAAAACATTTTTTGGTGCGGCAATCTTGGAAGGACTCAACTGTCACCGTAAGATGTTCATCCAGGTAAAACATGTCTTCAGCCAAAACACGGACAGGCATTACATCCCATGGATGCATGGTAATGGCCTGAATTTCCAATAATGGGACTTTATTGAAACAAAGTCAAAACATACAGGAAGATGCAGACAGTCCATGAAAAAAATTAAAATAGGGAGTGGATCCTAGGGGCTGTGAGGGATGTGATAGGCAGAAAACTAAATACAAACAGGTGAGTAGACTTGGACCAGGAGGAACACCAGAGGAATTGCTGACTTGAACCAAGAGGAAAACCATAGAAATTGCAGTCTTGTACCGGGAGGAACACCAGAGTAGTTGCAGACTTGAAACAGGAGGAACACCAGAGGAATTGTGGATTTGAACAAAGAGGAACACCAGAGGAATTGCAAACTTGAACCAGGAGGTACACCAGTAGAACTGAGGACTTGAATCAAGAGGAACACCAGAGAAACTTCATACTTGAACCTGGAGAAACACCAGAGGAACTGCGAACTTGAATCTGGAAGAACACCAGAGGAACTACAGACATGAACGTGGAGGAACACCAGAGGAATTGCAAACTTGGACTGGGAGGCACAACGGATGGCCAGTAGACAGCATACAGCTGACAGGTAGAGGTCAGATCCAGACAAATACAGAATCAGGATCAATCACAAAGACCAGAAGCACACTGCAGGAAGTCCGGCATGCATAACAGAAACTCAGGCCCTGAATGCAAAAAGTGGCAGGGCTAAATAGTGTGTGATGGGCAGCAGCTGTGAGTGCTGATGGCAGGTTTAACCATTGCCCTGCTAGAAGGCATGAAGAGCACTGAGCTGCCAGCACAGCAGCCCCCATAATCAAAAGCATGATGTAGGCAAGTCACTACACAGTTCTACTAATTTTTATTTTTTTTTAATAGTTTTATGTAATGCTTTAATCAACAGGATTAAACCAAAAGATAATGTCAGAATGTTGCAGAAATGCAAATAGGTCAAATCACCAATAAGTAGTAAGGCAGTAACAGGAATGATTGGGAACATAGGAATTGGAACTGGAGACCAATAGCACAGGAACAATTAGGTATTCAGAACAGGATCGTTCTTTTCAAATATTGGATCTGAACCTCAGGAGAATGAATCAGCACAGGGACTTGGGACCATGAACAAATGATCAAGAGTCAGACTTGGATTCAAAGGGTGACATGTCCCATTAGGGCGGCACCATTTTTTTTGGTGTATTTTGCACCAAAAATCTGTTAACACTATATTCTCTATATAAATGAACTGCCGTACACCAAAACTGGGCACATTTGACACTTTGAATGCGCCTAAAGTAGGCGCATTAAAATATGCTAGAAATGATATGCTATGCGCCTTATACACTCATTTAATGCGCCTTAAAACTGGTATAGAAGCGCTTCTTTTCTGACATGTCACCCAAAATGTTTGCTTTTTTTAAAACCTAGAAACAGTCTTGTAGAAAAAGGCAAACAGTAGCTACTACAGTTCTGATGCAGCAGTAGACACCATAATGAATGGCGTGGATACTCCAAAAGTGACCGATGGGAGATATTTTGATCTCCTATACACAATGGTATTACTGGTCCATAAAACCTTCAGATTGGACAGAGCCGGAACATGGAGGGCATAATTTTCTCCCCAGTATTATATATTTAAAGTATTATTCTGGTGTTCGGACAAAATCTTTCACATTGATTATACATAGAGCAACAGAATAACAGAAATCTCACATCCAAAACATGTATAATTGATAGATTTCGATTCATTGTTTCCCACTATGTTCTCCTCTTTAGCACATTTAGAGTGGGTTTGGTTTCAGCAGCAGCTCATGTGGGTGGCTGACTACAGTTCCCGTCATGCATTGCGACACAGTTTATGTATGTAGCAGACTACGGTTCCCATCATGCATTGCTATTATCTATTCTAGGCTTTACATCCTCACCTATATTCCCCTGACTGCAGAAGAGCAGTCTCCATCTTGTTATGCATGTTATATTGTTCTCCCCTCTACTGAGCCTCACATATTAGTTTATGGTTATATCCCCTCCCATTCCCTGTTGCTTAATAGGCCACTTAGCTTCTGAGTGCTGGAACTGAGCATGTCTGACCATAAAGTAGAAACTCAACTACAGGGCATATCCCTTGACAACAAGATATAAACATCTGATTTTGAGTCTGTGATTATGATTGATTATGTTGGAAACAACTGAAGCCACTTAATTATTAAATATTGAAGATTTTTACTTTGTACCTCCCACTTTCATATACAGTAGTGGAATACTCCTTTAAGGAGACATTAACAACATATATGGTGGCACATATCATATGGCCTTAAGCTGCTTTTAGTAGATACTTTACCACTGGCATATGGATTATTATCTAACAGATTTCATATGAATCCAACCCCAAAAAACTGTGACATGTTAAATCAAGTTGTGTTATGGGCTACTCTTCCTCAGAAGAAAGTCTTTAAGAGGAGATTAACTATGTATTTGGCACTGTAAGGAGCACACTATGGTGACAGGTCATGAAACCTAAAACTGCCTCTTAGTAGAACACTTTATCACAGCTTTTCTTCTGTCAGATTTTATAAATCTGTTCCACCAAAAGTCATATTACGAAGCTTTTCTCCCACTGAGGTAATTTTTTAACCACATATATGGCACCATATGGTGGGACATGTCATGAGGCCTAAAACTTCTTTTCAGTAGATCACTTTACCACTGGGATTGAAAATGGATCTTGCAAGGACTAGAGTTTCTCTTTAAGTAGTCACCTTCATTCTGACAGAAACAGTGACTGCAAAGGAAAAGGAACTGGGATGCTGATGAAAGCAGATGCATAGTGTGAGAGGTCTGCAGATCCCGAATGAACAAGCAGCTCACAGCTACAACACATGACTAATTTAGTAAAATTTCTACCTCCTGCTGACTATTTAATCAAGCCAGCATGGGAAGAGCGAGGAAGAAAGAGTCAGCTGAAGATAAAGAAGGTTTTTTTTTTACACTGTCAGAGCAGAAACTCCAGTCAGTCAAGAAAGTCACTTTTGTTAGTTCACCTTAGAGGGTCATGTTTTATGTGCATATCGTGACTATTCAGCAAAAGGCTCTTTTATGAAGGTCTGCCTCTATGCTGCTAGCTAGTTATCCATTTCTGTCCAAGGTGGCAACAACATACATTTTCTTGTCAGAATACCAAACTGAGAGCTATTCCTCCACCTCAAATCACTGGTTTCTTTATCACATAACTCTGCTCCTTCACAATTGTAGATGATAGGAAAATTTTAGTAAATGGAAATCTTCTTTTGGACCATTACAGGTGATTTATATGGAACTATCTTAATATTTTTACTAAATAAATAACAAACCATTTACATTTACACATTAAATGGGGATTTTCTGACTTACTAACTTAATTATAGAGGTTGTCTTACTACAAAGATTAGCTTTTAAAATGTCGGGAAAAGTAAATAAAGACTTTTTCCAAATAGATTACGTTGTTTATTTTTCTTTGTTGAGGAGATAAAAGTGATTTTATCAGCTTTGAGTGCACTCAGGTTTCTCTAGGCTAATAACCTGCTTTGCCCTGCTCTCCCTTGCTGTTTGTCTTATCTGATATCAGGAATGAAGCCATCACACAAGTTGGCACACAGAACTGCTGGCAGCTTAAGAGCTGGAGTGTTATCTGATCTAACAAACAAAGGAAACTTGGGATTGCTCTGAATTTTAGATAAACATCTCCTGCTCTCATGTCAGAGTAATTAGCAGACCTTTGAATATGGAGAGAGCTGATATGCTAATCCTCCACAGCCTGACCAGGAAAAGACATGATGTATGAATGGTGCTTTTGTCTCCGTGAAACAGCATGGTGAGACAAGCCATTTAACAGTGATATCATCTGTCATTCTGAACTTTTCCTTACCCCATGATCTGCTTGATAACAACACTGTGCAGTACTTAACAATGCAAAACATAACAATGGCTAAGTACAAGTCAAAATCATGCTAGACCAATAAAGAAGAAAGAAAACAAACTTTCAAGTTAAAATACAAATGTGAAGTTGGGTATGGTGTCATCTTGGTGTTTTTAAGTTAACTTGGATAAAATTTGCAATAATGACATTTTTAAATTTAAAATTCAAAAAAATTTGGGGAATTATTTTTAAGGGATGGGGGCCCCTATATTTAAATGTCATAATTTTTAATTTTACCCCACCAAAAAACATTTCTTGCAAAGTCTGAAGCTGGGCATAAATCATATAGGGGAGATGCAGATCTCCAGGGAGAAAGTAGAGATGGTTTACTACTGTCCCAACCTTCCAGATTACTGTGACATGTATGAAATTTCATGTGCCAAAAATTTCATGCCCCAAAACATTTAAAAAAGCTGAATGGCCTAAATTTAAAAACCCACATACAGCTGATCAAAAATCGGGCGTTCTATCTTGGGGGAACATTTCTGGTTTAAAGATACCATTTGAAATGGATCCCTGTTCCAGCTGTAATGCGCCAAAAAATGCCTATGAAGATAAAAAATAGTAGCTTCACTATGGTTCTAGTGGCCCTGCCCCCCGCACCCCCCCTCAGATCAGGTGCAGAATTGAAATGGCCGGGAGAGGCGTGCGGGAATTTAAAAAATGTATAAACAGGGCTGGCTGAAAAGGGCGAAAGAGGCCCAATTTGGCCACCCCCTTTCATCATGTCCCCAATGTGTACATTTAAGCAAAAAAATTTTGCGACCTTTGTTTCTATCTCGGGATAATAATAAAAATAAAAATATTTATTTTCTATAGCCCCAAACATTTTTCCGCAGCACTTTACAAATTAAAGGGTAAACATACAGCATTACACATTAAAAGTATTACAAATGAGCCCAAAAGGGGTTGGGGGCCCCTGCTCGCGAAGCTTAAAAATTTATTAGGGTTTGTATGGGTGAAACAACGGTAAAAGTGCCATTTTACAATGGCCGGCCTGTTTTTTAATAGGGGTGGTTTACATGAAAAAGGGATAAAACCTGCCACCCGACAGTAATCTTTTACAGATAATCCTGTGGTGCCCAAGTCGGAGTGACAGATTGTGTGATAGCGTTAGGGGATCTTGGTGGGAGACCGAAAAGATGTATTTTCAGGGCCCTTTAAAACTGTGGGGGTTTAAATGTGCTGTCGCCCGCGGTGCTTTTCCAGAGAATTGGTGCCCCCCACGTTAAAATCTTGGAGAGGGGCTGGGGGTTGGATGATTGATGAGTGAACCCTGATATCAGCAGCAGAGCGGAGAGCAGGGTGGGCGGAGACAGGATGGGGAGGGTGTAGGGGGGGAGCAGCGCTGTGGAGAGCTTATGGGTGAGGTGCTGATTTTTATACTGTATCCTGTATGGATGGGCAACCGGCAGTGACGACCAGGGTAGAGGCTCAGTATAGCGCTGGGGAAAATAACCTGGGCTGCTTTCAGGACAGTTTGAAGGGGGAGAGTTTGCAGAGAGGTGGGACGAAAAGAAAGGAGTTATAGTAGTCAAGACGAGAAAGAATAAGAGCAGTAATGAGAGTTTGATTTGTTTCCCGGTGAGAAATGGAGGATTCTGGAGATGTTCTTGGGGTGCAGGTGACGGGCGCGGGCAAGGGTTTGGATAAATGGGTAAAGGACAGATCAGAATCTAGTAAACCCCCAGCAGGGGCCTGCGCCTAGGAGTTTGGGGTGCCACACACGGGGGAGAGAATAGAGGGTGGGGTTGTTGGTAGATGGCGGAAAGACAAGAATTTTCGTCTTAGTGGGGTTTATTTCAATGGAGGGGAGAATATGTCAGAGACAGGGGCCCCAGACCACTGGTGTTTTGTACAGGACTGGAGTGATGTCACGGGGGGGTGTAGAGTCAGGTAGAGATGGTACGAAGAAAAATCTCTGAGGGTTTGTCCAATGGGGGCTGTGTACATGAAAAGGGAGAGGACTTAGAATGATCCCTGGGGAACTCCAACAGCAAGAGGGGAGGAGGGATAAAAACCAGAAAATAGAATTGAAGGAGCGATCAGAATAAGATAAAAAACCAAGCGAGACGGGTCCTGGAGGCCAAGGCCTGAGAGCTGAGGAAAAGGTGGTGACCCACAGTGTCAAACGTCCCAGAGAGATCCAAGGAAGCAGCAACGAGAGTTCCCTTTGGTTTTTGCTGTTAGGAGGTCTTTGAGACTTTAATAAGGCATTTTTTCCGTGGAGTGTGGGTGCGGAAACCTGATTTCCAGGGGGTCGAAAGAGAGTTAGTAGAGAGATAGCGGATTGGCAGATAACCAAGGTTCAGGAGTTTAGAGATGAAGGGCATTGAGATGGTCTAGTTAGCAGCACGGAGGGCCCAGAGAGGGCTTTTTAGAAAGGGGTTTAGGGCGTTTGAAGGAAATGGAAAACCCAGGGAAGAGAGAGGTTACAGATAGAGTAAGGGAGAGACGACAGCTGGAGAAATAGACTGGAAAAGGTGGGGGGGAATGGGGTCAGGGGCGGGTGGTGGGGCGTGCAGACGGAGAAGCCTGGAACTTCTTCCTCTGTCGTCGGTCGGGGGTGTGAGTATTTTTAGGACATGCGGGGGGGATGGGAGGGGTATTATTTGGGGACGGGAATATTTTTTACCCCGGAATTTTCAATTTTTTTTTGAAGTAAGTGGCCAGGTCTTCACACAGAGGTCATACGGGGGCCTGAGCTCTACCCTTGGGAGGGGTGGAGGTTCAAAGAGGCTTTTGGGTTGTTGTGTAGTGTTGGATGAGGGAGGTGAAATATTTTTGTTTGGCCCATAAAGGGCAGTGTCAAAAGCCCTGGCAAAATTTGTAGTGCAAAAAGTCTGAGGTAGCTTCGACTTTCTCCACCCTGGAAAATCGCTGCAGATGGGGTCTGAGAGGTGCCAAAACCCGCGGGCATTGGGGTCTGGGGTGCGGGGCTGAGTGGTGCCAAATGTCCAGGGTGGTTTTGAGAGTTTTTGTAACGTTTGACAGCTGGTCAGGACATGGCGGAGGAGATTGGGGGCAGTGAGGATGTATGGTGTCTGGAGTTCCGATATTTTTGGGCGGGAAAATTTTGGAATGTGCGATGAGCAGGGTTGTCCAGGAAAGGGTGAGAATTTTTTGTAATGAAGAGATAAGGTTGTGGTCAAGAGAGCAAAGGGGAATTAGTGAGTTTAAAAAATTTAGGGGAAAAATGACAGAAGACCAGATCAAAGTTCCATCCTTTTGGGTTGGGAGTCAGTAAACGCGAGAGGCCAAAAGAAGAGGTTAGTGAAAAAACTGAAGGCAGAAGGAGACATGGAGTAATCAAAGGGGATGTTGAAATCACCATGATGAGGTGGGTTTTCAGTAGAAGGAAGTGTGGGAGCCCGGCGGCAAAATGATCCCAAAAAATTGCGGGGGGGGGGGGGGGTCTGTAGACAACGCGACTCTGATGGAAAAAAGGTGAAAAAAGTTGAGGGTGTGGGCCCAAAGGGGGGAAATGAAGGAGGGGCAGGGGGAATGACTGGTGGTGCAATGTGGAGAGAGAAGTAAGCCGATCCTCCACCCGGCCTGTTCCATGTAGGCCGCCATAGGGGAGGCAGCAAGGGGGGTGGGTTCGATGGCTGGAGCCAGTTTTGTGAGTGCCACAGGTTGGGGAATTGGAGTGAAACAGGTCATGAACAGCATGAGGTTTGTTTCAGACGGATCTGGCGTTCCAAGAGCACACTTAAGAGGGCGGAAAAGACGTACAGCAATAGCAACAGGGTTTGCAGGGTTTTATGGGAGGCAGAGAAGGAGGGGGGATGGCATGAAGGAGGGTGGGCCGGGGTTAGGAGAGATGTCCCCTCAGCAAGAAGCAGGAGAATGAAAAAAGACAGCAATGGTTCAGGATGATATGAGGGCGTTTTTTTGCAGTAAAATGTGAGGGAGGTTTTTTGGGTGGTTGAAAAGGGGAAAATAGGTGTGGGATGGGTTTTAGGTGGGGGAAGGGGAGAGGGGCTTATATGGAACAATTTTCTGCGGGGAAGACAGGGGTTGTAAGAAGGAGGCAGATGGCTGCAAGGGAGATAGTAATTGCAGCGGAAAAAAGGAGTATGCACTTAAGTGAGTACTTACAAAAAACGAGAGCCCCGCCCCCTTTTCTCACCCCGGCTCATTTCTGGGATATTTTTGGGGGTTTATTGTAAAAGTCACTTAGAAATTGGCACGTGAAATATGGCCCGCAGACCTCAGCTTGCACTTTTTCCCTTTTGAGAGTTTCAATTGAGCATAGGGGATTCAAGTGTGTAAATGGGGGGAGTACAATAGCTCGACCCAACAGACCTTTAAGGGGAAAACTGGGGGGTTTTCATGGCTTTCACTTAAAAAACCACGGGGGGTTTAAAAAATGGGAAAACAGAGCTGGGGGTTTGATTTCAACAAAACAAAAATTAAACAAGCAGAGACAATTAGACATATGTGCGGTGGTTTGGCTGGATTTGCTTTCACCGCAAAAGTACCATTTTAAACAAAGCAGAGGGGGAATTAGGACATAAAAGAAAAATTTTTTTTGGGGGGGCTGGATTTTCTGTTCACCAGACAAGACGTACCCTTTAAACTAAGCAGAGACAATTAGAAAATGATGCGGTGGTTTTGGGGGGATTTGCTGTTCACCGACAAGATTTTAAATTTAAACTAAGCGAGACAATTGAAAATGATGCGGTGGTTTTGGGTGGGATTTTGTTCACCCAAAAGACGTACCCTTTAAATAAGCAAAGACAATAGACATATGATGGGGGTTTTGGGTGGATTTCTGTTCACCAGACAAGACGTACCATTTAAACAAAACAGAGAAATTAGAATTTGATGCGGTGGTTTGGCTGGGGTTTGCGTTCACCAGACAAACGTCCATTTAAAAAAAGCAGAGACAAAATTAGCATTTTGATACTGTGGGTTTTTTTTTGGGTGGGATTTTTTTTTTCACCAGACAAAACGTACCATTTAAATAAGCAGAGACAATTAGACATATATGGTGGTTTGGCTGGGATTTGCTTTCACAGACAAGACGTACCATTTTAAAAAAGCAGAGACAAAATTTGAAATATGATTCGGTGGTTTGGTGGGATTTGTTTTCACCGACAAGACGTACCCGTGAAGAGATGAGAGATGAAAAGAAACGTGTCGATGATATTTTCGGACTCCAAATCTGCCCCAATAAGTTGTGGGTATTTCTGGGTTGTCACTTGTAATAGTTCATTGAAATATGGGACTGAAAAAAAGGCCCGCAGACCCCGGGCCCTGACCCAGTCTGAAACTTATACACACTTATTTTCCTTTTATATTGAAAATAATAAAAAAAGTCTTTTAAACAAACCCTTTGTAAAAAAAAACACCCCGAAAGTGGGTTTTTTTCAAACTGGTATGACCAGAAACGAAAAAAAGAAATGTGCCTGAATGGGGCAAATGCTCGCCTAAAAATTGTAAAAGGGGAATCTTGAAACCCCTAAGAGTACATTCTTGTCTGTTTCCTTTCAGTTCTTGATACAGCAATTGTATTAAAAATACTGTTTTCAGATTTAGATGAATAGAGCAGGTCCAGAGAATATCATCAGTCTGTTATATCTGTTATAGTAAAGTAATCAAAAATAACAAAACACTACAGCTTTAGACCTTCTTAGCACAATCATTCAGTGCCATAAATGCCATGCATTCTTACTTTGAGAGGTTTTCCCTAAGGGTGTTTTTACATGGATCTTTAAAAAGAAAAAAAAATGGTCAGTGCAGTTTTTGATGCAAAACCAGAAGTAAATTGAAATGGAATGGCAAATTTTGAGTCCAAAAAAAAGATATTTCTGCTTCCTGCCGACTACATCCATATATGGCTTTGGCTCAGAATGCAGTAAAAACTGATTTAATAACTAAAGTGATAGTTTGCCACAAAAATGCAAATTGCCTTTTTATTTTTTTTGCTATCACATGATCAATTGTCATACCAGATGTAACAAAGCTTAAGGGTGATTCCTAACTCACTAAAGATGTAGGTAAAGGTGAAAAAGCATCATTGCCAAATATATTGCTGTTCTGATTTTAACATCATTTTAAAGAACAAGTAGTTTTTATCTCCTGCTTGTTTACCAATACTTTCCTAGGTTACTGACCATCTATCTGTCCTAGTAGTAGTAGCTGGGCTGCTATGTCTTATCAGCAAAACAGAAGCTTACTGAGAGAAACTTTAACTCTTTAAAGTTACTGTGTAAGTTCGGTAGTCTTGAGTAATCTTGACAGGACTTCATCAACACTGTTATTTTGTATGTAAATAGAAAGATTACAGTATCTCTTAACAACATGTATGTTATTCTCTTTCACTAAGAGCTAGCTCTGCTAGCTCAAATTTATAGCCATACATCCTATTTTTCTTTTTATCAAAACCCTTCCAGTGTCCAATGACATTTCAGCCGAGCTAAATGTCAGTCATTGCTGTAGAACTATTCACAGCCTGCACAGAATGTGAGAACCTTCAGTCGGCTGGGTAAAACAGGTACTGTGAAAACAGACAAATGGGAAAACCCCTTTAACTTAACAATTAACATATTAAAATATTTTGGCTCAGAACTTTTTCATTGCTTTTCACTGGCTTTGGTTGTGTCCTTAGATCAAATAACAAGGTGCAGAAAGTTATCTGTATCAAATAATCTTTGCTTTGTAAATATCCCAGAGCTGCTGGGTTTGGGTGTAATTAAAATTGATGAGGCCCCAAAGTCCCTCTCACCTCATAACAAGAAACTGAAGCAACAGAATAAATAGTAATAGGAAGTAAATAGATAAAGTTATTGATAATAGCACCAAATATCAGATAATCCACACAGTAGTGCTGGATAGCAGAAAGTCGCCAACTGGTTATTCTCTACTAAAGCTATAATGTTCCAGTGTGTAAAATAAGTATTTGATACACTGGCGATTTTGCAAGTTTTCACACCTACAAAGAATACAGAGAGGTCTGTAATTTTTATCATAGGTACACATCAAGTGTGAAAGACACAAAAACCCCAGAAAATCACATTGTATGATTTTTAAATAATTAATTTTCATTTTATTCCATGAAATAAGTATTTGATCAATCAGCTAGAATTAAGGCTCTCGCAGACCAATTCGTTTTTTCTTTAAGAAGCACTCCTACTCTGCACTCATTACCTGCATTAAACGTGTTTGAACTTGTTACCTGCATGAAAGACATCTGTTCACACACTCAATCAATCATACTCCAACCTCTCCACCATGGTCAAGACTAAAGAGCTGTCTAAGGACAGCAGGGACAAAATTGTAGACCTCAAAAAGGCTAGGATGGACTACATGACAATAGGCAAGCAATTTGTTGAGAAGGCAACAACTGTTGACACAATTATTAGAAAATGGAAGAAACACATGATGACTGTCAATCTTCTGCCGTCTGGGCTCCATGCAAAATCTCTCCTCGTGGGGTAAGGATGATTCTGAAAAAGGTCATGAATAAGCTCAGAACAACACAGGAGTATCTTGTCAATGACCTAAATAGAGCTGAGATCACAGTCTCAAAGATTACCGTTAGTAACACACTACGCTGTCATGGATTAAAATCCTACATGGCATGCAAGGCCCTTTTGCTCACTTCAGTTTGCCAAAATCCAAATGGATGATCCAAAGGAGGTGTGGGAATAGGTCATGTGCTCAGATGAGACCAAAAAAGAACTTTTTGGTATCAACTCCACTTGTCGTGTTTGGAGAAAGAAGAATGATGAGTACAACCCTGAGAACACCATCCCAACCGTGAAGCATGGGGGTGGAAACATCATACGTGGGAGTGCTTTTCTCCAAAGATGACAAGATGGCTGCACTGTATTTAAGGAAGGATATATGGGGCCATATATCACGAGATTTTGGCCAAAAACCTCTTTCCCTCAGTAAAAGCATTGAAGATGGGTCGAAGCTGGGCCTAGCCAGCATCCAGAAATGAACCTAATCGAAAATCTTTGGAGGGAGCTGAAACAGTCCATCGAGAGCTCAAAGCCTGAAAGATCGCTAGAATATGTATATGGAGGAGTGGGCCAAAATCCCTGCTGCAGTGTGTAGAAACTTGGTCATGAACTACAGGAAACGTCTGACCTCTGTAATTGCAAACAATGGTTTCTGTGCCAAATATTAAGTTCTGTTTTTCGAGTGTATCAAATACTTATTTCATGCAATAAAATTCAAATTAATTATTTAAAAATCATACAATGTGATTTTTTTTTACCAATGATAAAAATTACAAACCTCTCCATTCTTTGTAGGTGGGAAAACTTCAGAGTATCTAATAGTTATTTTCCCCATTGTCAGTTCCTCTCGATAGCAGCTGCAATGGATTCTATAACTTTAGTTACGTTATTGCTGCTGGGCTAACTAGATCCAGCATTTCTCTGATTGTGCAAATATTACATTATAATTGCTGCTTTCTTCTATGGAAGTTCCAAGTTCAGAGGAAATAAAAGTTGTGAAAATTGCTAAGCAGCTAATGATAAATAGACAAATATATAATGCTCCCTAAATGTTTTTCTCATCATAGGAACACGTTGTAATAAAAAAAATAAAATAAAACAATGATAATAAATAATAACACATAATATAAATTAATCTCTAACACTTTGTTACTCTTCATTATTGCCCACTTTAGAAAAAAAAAATGTTTTTGTTGACGTTCATATATCTTAGGATATTGTTTTCTGCTATGGGGTTTTCATTTGCATTTTCCGACAAAATGGAGCCAAATAATTCATTCGTCCTTGTTTACAGAAGTCATTTACTATTCAAAATTCATGTTCCACCATTGATTTGGAGTCTAACCGCGCGCTGCTGTATAATGCGTTTCCTGTTCTGACACAATTTGGAATACCAATTTGTAAGACAGACACATAAAAATGTAATATATTGTGTCGAAGTAAAGTTTCTTTGAAAGTAAGAAGCATGCAACTCTCTGCCTGTTATTACCATTTCTTGCTGGAAGAGCCTGGGACAAAGTTAACTTGGTCTTAAATCCAATCTCCAGGAAAATAAATGTTCACTCAATTGAGATAAATCACAGCAGTTTAAATAAATGTCTAACAGGGAAAAAAAATCAATTTATTAGCAAATGTTCTGAAATGAAACCAAATTTAAACTCTTGTTATTGTGAATATTAGATGTCTTCTTTTTTCAGATATGAATGAAATTGTTATTCACAGTTTTGTTCTGATAGGGAAAAAAAACGAATTTGACTTTAATGTACACAAGACAGATGAACGGGAGAAATTAATATGATGTGTGTATCATATATGTATGGAACAGGAAAAGCTTTTGTAAAACAAAAAGGTAAATAAAGAATTTAAGGAGATTTGGGTAATTGTATTAGGCTATGTTCACACGGCTTAATTGCGGGACGTAATTACGCCCCGCAATTACGCCGTGTGGACGGGGGCGGGAGCGGGGGAGTAAGCAGGGGGCCGGCACTTCGCTGCCTATTGACATTCCTGCTGAGCCGGGCGTATACGTCCGCTAGAAAGTGACAGGTGAATTTTCACCCCAAGCCCGGCAGTTTTCGCGGGCGGGAAAGGAGACGTAATTCATAGCATTCTCTAATGAAAACTGTGAATTACCTTTTTATAGATATGGGTCCATTTGTTCGGCCCGTAATTGGCGCAATGTCGGCGACGTATTACGGACGAAAATATGACGGCCCATTTTAAGAAGCACGGTTAGTGCGAAAACATGGGCCTTTATGGGGTTTTGCTTGGTGTAAGCTGTGATTTAAAAAGCAAAATAAATATATAACATTTGATAACATTTTCCAGCGGTCAGCTCTAATCTATGAAGAAAGAACGAAAGAAAATTAAAGCAAGCAATAAAAAATCAATTGTAGGGGTATTAACATCACAATATGTTTTAATGGTTAATTAGTTGAACAGATGACTTCCTTGAAAAATAAAATATTACAAGTTATGGATATTAGATTCTGGAGAATTTTGACCAGAGATTTATTCTGATTGCCATTTTTGGAGTCAGAAAGGAATTTTCCTTCTAGTATGTGGCAAAAGGCATCTGTCTATGAGGGTTTTATGCCTTCCTCTGGATTAATATGATAGAGTTATATACTGAATTCAAGTAGATGCTGGCAACAAACTTCTATATATAAATCTTTACTGTATATCAAAAATATAAATACATTTTATAGCCTTCAGGCTTACCGTTCACTTTCATAATCACTTTCCTTGGAAGCACGCTCATCCTCTGCTGAGGTGTAAAGGAAAGTTCATCATATCAGTCTCTAGTCGTTAGACTGGATGAGTAGAAGAGGTAAGCCGTCCGCACACGGTGTGGAGCACCTCCAATAAGGGGCCAAAATATTTAGCTATAGAGTTATATACTGAACTTGATGGGACTGTGTCTTTTTCAACCATATTAACTATGTAACTACATAACTATATGTAATTTTCTAAAGGGTATGGGTCCAAATGCCTACATCCAAATAAATACTGCATATAATTAAATCAATAGATTAATAAATAAATAGCAAAAAAAAAGTTAAATAAAAAATATGGTTTCAAAGTTTGCTAACCAGATTGACATTGGGATACATTTTGGGTACCATGCATACATATTATTTTTACAAGATTGTACAAGATTTTGGTGCAAGTATGACAAATTGGTCTACACACAACAAACATTCAAGAGAAAAAATTATGTTCAGTATAATAATCCAAATGGGTGTTTTGTCAAGTATGAAAGCAAGACATGTCACAGAGCTGAATGGATATTAAAGGGGTGTTCTCCCCATGCTGTTTCACAGAACGTGCTCTTCACAGCCAGCTTAAGG
The DNA here is from genome assembly GCA_025379985.1 of Phyllomedusa bahiana. Taxonomy (NCBI): domain Eukaryota; kingdom Metazoa; phylum Chordata; class Amphibia; order Anura; family Hylidae; genus Phyllomedusa; species Phyllomedusa bahiana. Next base: position 33,870 of record JAODAL010009070.1, read on the forward strand.
TTTCTACAACAATGATTGGCATACCCATTCTGCTAATCTTAACGGGGTCTGTTAAAAGGGACATTGGTAATGGAAGTGTTTAATTAGCAGGATACAAGGTTACAGAGCTCTAAAGGGTTAAAGTTTTCCAGTAACAAAGACAAACTCCCTGCTGATAAGACACAGCAGGGAGTGACATCACCATCCTGACCATCCCAGCCACTGCTGCTAGAACAGAGAGAGGACTTTGGTAACCTAGAGAGGCCTGCGGAGATAATAATTGCTCTAACTGAAAGAAATCTAAATCAGAACAGCAATGTATTTAGTAATAATTTTTATTTACCTTTGTCTACATGTTTAAATCTAATCAATGTGGTATGAATACCCATTTAACTCAAATGTCACAGCGTTTCAATTTATAATATAGGGAAGGACTGGTAGGGCATTTACCCCAGGTCAGACTTGGACTGGCCCACAGGGAACCAGAGAAAAACCGCGACGGGACCCAGAGCATATCAGACCCCTGCAAATAATAGGCCTGGAACATCTTTTCAGACAGAAGAGAGGCAGAGTGCAAGAGTCGTGTGCAGCTGCTGCAGTATGGGCCCCAAGAATTAGCTACACTGGTTAGCTCCAATGATCAACGCCACTGGTGGGACCCAAGAATAAATTTCACTAGTGGGCCAAAAGCACTCTAGTCCAGCTATGCTTTAGATCTAAATAGAGACAGCAACAAACAAGTTTTTCTTGGCCACCTTATTGATATGTAGTGTTTAGGTAGTGAAATGAATTCTTACCTTAGTTGAGGGAATGCTTAACCACAGTTATTACCACAGTTGTGAATTTATCAAAGAGGTTTTCCATTTTTTTTAAACTTCTTGTCAGCCTGTCAAGAAGGTTATAAAATAGAATTTTCCAGGTGGGTTGATTTAATATTAATAGATTTGACTTTTACATTGATACCAATTATGTTTACAAAAAGGGACAGGTTGAACTTTATTTACTTGACTTTTTTTCCTTTGGGGTCCTATATATTTACTCCTATATACACTCCAACTCCTGGGAGTCCCTATATATACCTATCTAGCTATTGGGGGCATATATATGCCTAACTAACTACTGGGGACCCTATATATACCTACCTAAATACAGATGGCCCTATATACCTACCTAACTACTGGGGGCTCTATATACACCTACTTAACTACTGGGGGCCCTGTATACATCTACCTAACTACTGGGGGCTCTATATATACCTACCTAACTACTGGGGGTAGACCCTATATACACTCATCTAAATACTTGGGGACAGTATATATCTACCTACCAGCTGGGGGACCTTTGTACCTACTTACCTATGGGGGCCATATATATCTTAACCACTTACTTAACCACTTGGGGGCATGATCACTTGTACACTATTCTGCTATATTTATGTATTACAGCATAGTGTGTTATTACAGCTCTCCTATTACATTTTGCTTCTGGAAGGTTATAATAGGGGCAGTAAGATGACATGCTATGAGGCCTTCATTAGATTCTTGGCTGCTATGATTATCGGTCATCATCCCACGTTCGTGCTATAAGCAGCTGGTTGAAGGAGATGCTCCCCTCCTTCTAAATTGCTAGATCCTTTGGTTACATTGACCATGGAATTTATGTAATCAAACTGCTGGGATCAAAGTCAGTCACCAGCTGGTTCTGGCTGCAGAAGGCAGGTGCTGGCTGCAAGAAACAGCTCCTGAACCTCCTTGCACTCTCTTCCTGACAGGCAGAGAAAAGACCCGTAGGCAGTCACCTACCTCTGCCTACCCGACGACCAGACCTTGCCTTGACACAAAGTTTAGTTTCAAAGTAATGTTTTGTTTTTTACTGTAATATGAAAAATTTGTGAATTTCCAGATGTACTTGCTTACCAAACTGAATTTGTCAGTGAAATTTCTCATAGACTTTAAGAATTTTGCATATACATAAAGGTTCCTTATCAGGCGGTTTCTTTTGGTTATAGCATCTTATGCTAGGTGTACTTCAAGTCTAAATCAGTCTAACAGGGTATAGAAAAAGTGACAATGGCTGCACTTAAACTCAACATAACTAGAGATATGGCAACCATCATGAAACAGTCTGCGTTCCAGCTAATCTCCTTTGTCCTATTGCACAAAGACATTTTTACGATATGTTTTCTTCTATTTTCATTGCAGTTTGTGCTCCAGTACGTGACTCAGCAATGAATAGAGGCATTGTTTGACTAATGTATCTAATTAAAAGGCTTTGTTGTGCAATAATACGTCCTGACTGCTTCTACGTTATATGAAGTAGAAAAAAAGAAAACTTCTTTTATGCAGATATGACAATAGAAAGTTAAACCGTGTTTTAGTTTCTTCAGATTTTTTTCTTTTAGGTCCTCTAGAAAGGGGCAACTTGATATTAGTAACTTTAAGCTCTGGCTCAAAAAGAAGGTCTTGAGCTGCAGGGCCACCCTCCATGACACCTATATGCCTGAAGTGGGTATGTGGAAATGAGATGTTAAGGTGAGACAACCCCTATAAAGTAGTAATTTTTTTATCAAGATGGTGTATGTTCAAACATTTATGACCAATTTAAACCCTGGTGTTGCACTTTGGATTCTGGTCAAAGCCAAATTTGACCCGAATCTGGATGCATTTGGAGCGGCCTGAGTTGATTATTAATGTCAATCAGCAAAAAAATTAACCTTAAGGGTATGTTCACATGACATATTTTGGCACGTAAATTGATGGGTGATGTTCACCAAATTACATGCCAAAATACGCTTTAAACAAATTTCAAGTACAGCACTCAGAGAGTGTAGTATAAAATCTTAAAGGGAACCTGTCACATAGGTTATGCCCCCCTTGCTGAGGGCAGCACAAGCTAGTGACAGACCTGCTGTTTCCAGCACTGTGTCCCTTATTCTGTAAGATGCTATAGTTTTAGGGCATTTACCCCTCAAATCTTATTCATGAGTAGGTGTTATCCTGCCCACCAAGGGCTAGCCCCGCCCACTGACAGTTATTCACATGTTTCTACCTATTCAAAGTAATAGTTTGTCAGTTGAGGTGGGCGGGGCTAGCCTCATGTGGGCGGGGTTTAAAAAACTGACACTCTGAATGACTCTTCAAATGACTCTTCTGGCTGAAAACTGCAGATTTGAGCATTAAATACTCGAAAATTACAGCATCTTACAGAATAAGGGACACAGCACTGGAAACAGCAGGTCTGACACTACCTTGTTCTGCCCTCAGCAAGGGGGGCATAAACTATGTGACAGGTTCTCTTTAAAGTCTTTCTGTCCTATATCTTTTCTCTTCTCTTTTGTTTATATTACCTACTCTTGTCTACATCCTTTTAGCCTTCATCCTAACCCCTCCTTTATGTCCATTCTGTATGCTCGTGTCTTTCTGTATCGCTCATCTGTTATATACTTTTATTTTCATTCCTGTACATGTGTACCCCATTTATGTTTTCTTTTTCAGTGATTCCTTATGTATAAGGCCCCCTCCTGACCGAAACGTCAAAAAGAAGATACATTCCACTTACATTATATTCCTTACTGGTTTTATATGGAGTGTAACACTTTAAAACTTCTACATATAATGGCATTGTAACATGAATATGTCTATGACACCCTTTTTATATAAATACACATTTGTAGCATATTTCATTAGTGTGTGCTATGGATTTCTATAATTAATTAATTACTTTTAGTATTGGAAATGGTTCAGCATGGACACAGTGACTGGCCTCTTACTAATCGGAAGTGTGTGTTCTGACAAATAACCAGTATTAATTTAAAAAAAAATGAATGCTGCATTAGTTTCTCTATGTAATTCAACTAGATGCTAAAAAAAACACATCAGTGACTCTTTAGCACTTATGACCCTATTGCCAGCTCACGTTATTCTTTCTGGATCACTGTTGGTAAGAATCAATCATTGCATTTAGGAAACACCCTCCTGAACCCTCCCCTAACAGATTTTGGATATATTTTGAACCAATCATAGAACTATTACAATTTGGTCAGTGTCTGCATTCACCTAGGTTACATGAGCTACATGCAGATACTCAGGAAATACTTTTGACAGTTATGCAAGAATTCAGAAAGAGTTGTTAAATGAATTTTCTCAACAATAGTATAATATATCTTGCCAACAAGCCCTTATTCCGGCCAATGCTCTTCCAAACTTCATTTTGATCGTGTCCATTTAGTGTGACATCATAATACAAAACAGTGCCTTAGGTCTTTTTTGTGGTAATGTAGCTGTACTGGGAAAAGCTTTTGCACCAGGACAAAGAGCTTCAGCTCTAGTTCTGTTCTCTCACAATGTACACAGTCCTTATTATCCTAGTAAATCCAGGTTTGACATTTGTAATAACAATAAGTACGTTTGTATGCTACACTCTATTCCGTACAATAAGGCACTGACCACACACAGACAATGAGTTTTAACCCTTTTCCATGGGAACCAAGCCTGTTATCTCTTTATAACTCATTACATATTCATTGTTTCCTATGTAAATGAATGTAATCAGAATTAGCAACATAATGGAACCAATTTAAAGTTCTATATTGTGGAAAATGGGTCTGACTACCAATTTTACATTACAGCTGTTTTATAATTACTGTGGAATTCTTTGAATCTTAATGTTGATGCTTTGCTGGAGATAAGAATTATAGTTCTGGGAAACTCGTCCTCTATCCTAACTAAGTTTCTTAGATTTAGACATCATATAATTTGTTTCAGGACATCCTAGAGTAATATTGCTGATCATCAAGAGACATCCTTATAAGATCTGCTCAGTTGACACAAAATAAATAACTATTTGCATATAAAGAATTATATTAGGGGATTTACGAGCTGACCAACAATAATGTGAAGTAACTAATATACACTGTCCCTTAAAGAATACAATTTAACCACAATTCAAATAAGCAACTTCTACATATAAACCAATGACTGTCCACTACTAGAATTTGCTAAGCCACTAAAGACTGGTTAAATAAAAGATAGTTCTCTATGTAATGAAAGAAGTAATTCTTCAGGCTGGTTCCCAGTTTGCATGTGCCTCTACGTGTTAGATCAAAAGAGATAATGTCCCCTATTAGGGAGAAGCACCATGTAGTTGTTTGAAGACTTACTATTTTTTACACGGTTAAAATGGGAGAACCGCCCCAAATTTTCGCAGAAAGGGGGGCGAATACGTCCATTTTAAACCCGGTAATGTCCCAGCTTCATAACCCACTTTTCCTAAAAAATATGAATTACGTCTCCTCTCCCCGCTCGGGGCAATACGACGAGTGGGGAGAAAGTAACATTAAATTTTTCAGGGCGTATCCCGCCGTGAATAATAAGGTCAGGGGGCCGGGGGGGTGCGTCCCCCTCCCCCCCCCCCTCCTAGCACCGCCGTAATTGCGGGCGAAATACGTCCCGCAATTACTGCCGTGTGAACATAGCCTTATACACCTGTGCTGCTTCATTGAAAATGAAATATTTTCAAATAAGTTCAAAGGAAAAGAGCAAGGATTCTGTGCAACCTATTTGATGTAGCATTCCTCAAATCATTGATGACTCCCTGAGCCTTACTATATAAATGAGAGTAAAGTCAAACCAGAAATTTATCTGCAGAAACCTGTTTCAGAGGTCCCTACCATCATACAAATTGATTACGTGGCAGGGTGGGGGCCTAAATGTATTCAAAAAGGTCATTTTCCCTTAATAGGAGGGGTCCCCATGAACATTTTGTGTGGGATTAAAGGTAAAAACACCATGGGGCCAGTTTTTTCCCCTCTTAGCCGTAGAGTTGCCCCCTAAAACCCGGGGATAGTAGTAATTAAAAAATTTTAAAAAAAAAATTACCACCTGCCCCACGGTCCCCCCGCCATTTTGGGGAGCTGCAGAACAGTGTAAGCGGTGATGTCATCACGTTGCTTACGCTGTAACAAAAATTTTCCCGGGGATCTACCCCCGGTGGCAAAAGCAAACCGACCAAGCAGATCCCAGAAATCGCAGGGGGTGTGGTTAAAAGCCCTTTCCCAAAACTGGGGATGTGATACAGGGGAAAAGGGCCGGTTTGGGAACGACCCGGGCCCTGCCTCCCCCCTTTTCCCCACAGTTTGCACACGGGTGCATGCAGTTTTTGGAGTAAATGAAACGGTGTTTTTAAAGGGGCCCCGCGCGAGCCAGGGGCTAATTTTCTGGGCGGGTTAGGTGGGGGCCCCCCGCCTACCCCCCCCTGGGGAAAGGGTCCTGCTCCACGCGCTGAACCCCCCTACATCTCCCCCCTTATTCGGGTCCCCCAACCAAACCCTTTCCTTTCCTCTCTGCTAATGATATCAGTTTAATTCCTCAATCACCCAAACCCCCCAAATCCCCCGTACTTCCTTTTTGCGGCACCATTTTCTATAACATGTCCCTGGAGTGATGGGCCATTTCAGAACACTCAAGTTTTAAGGGGGTCCCTGAGAATATATTTTCTCGTTGGCCTACCAGTTTTCCCAAATTGGTTATGATTAGTGTTTACGTTTAAACGTTGACTATCGCATCGGGTCGTTTGTCAAATATTGGAAAAAATTTTAATCAATAAATATCCGAAATTCGATAATAAATTATCCCCGGGATGCCATTAAAATTTCTATGGGAGATTGGGAAAAAAAACCCCTTCATTTTAAAACCCAAAAAGGGAAAGGAAAAAGCGGGAAAATTAACACCCACAACAGTAAAAAGGGAAATGCGGGCAAAAATCTTAGGAAACACACTTGGGTTAAAAAAACCCCACAGAAAAAAAAACTAAACAGACCTTCACTATTCCCGGTTTGCCCCAACAGCATGCCCCTTTTAAACCCTTGGCATGCCCCAAAAATTAAAAAGTGCCAAAAAGGGCAGAAGATTTGAATAAATAAATTTTACTTAAAACGGAATTGAATTTTCCCTGCCCTGGAAACCAGCATGACCCCCAAACCCTGCATGACCCTAGTTTAAAAAGGGTGTCGGAAAAAGGAGTCTTTGAACCACCTTTTTAGTTAAAACTGGAAAATTAACTTAACTGCCTGTCCCGCAGTAGGGAACCATTAAACCGGGTTCGGGACCCACAGTTTAAAAAAAGTGCGGGGGAAAAGGGAGTCTTTCAACCCCCCCATTTTGGGGGGAAATTGGACATTTGTTATACCGTTCTGAAACCAAATTTTAATGACCTTTAAAAACTGTCTGCCCCACAGTTTAAAAAAGTGCAAGAAAAAGGAGTCTTTAAACCCTTTTTATTTGGGAACGGGGAAATTAAACTTCCCTTTGGCCCGGGAAAGGGCGTTTGATCAAAAAACCTGTTCTGCCCCCCAAATTTAAAAAGTGCCGGGAAAAGGGAATTTTTTTGAACCCCCATTTTATTTTGAACTGGCTTTAAAACTATATTGCCCTGAAACCAGCGGGTATGACAATTAAACCTGTCGCCCACAGTTAAAAAGTGTGGAAAAAGGATTTCTTTCACCACCATTTTAGTTAAAACTGGACTTTTGACTATACCTGTCCGGGGCCCGCATGACCCCCAAACCTGCATGGCCCCAGATTTAAAAAAATGTTCCCGGGGGGCCCAAAAAGGGGTTTTTTAACACCCTTTTTAAATTTTCATGGACAAAAATACCCGTCCTGGGCAACAGAAATGACCCCCAAACCCTTTCATGAGCCCCACTTTTGTAAAAAGTGCCGGAAAAAGGTTTTTTTTCAACCCATTTTTAAATTTAAACTGGACATGGGACTATCCCTTGCCCCTGCCCCCGCAAAAAGCCCTTTAAACCTTTCTGCCCCACAGTTTAAAAAGTGTTGGGAAAAGGATTTTCTTTAAACCCAAACCATTTTAGTTTCACGGGACATTGATTAAACCCGCCCCTGAAACCCGCAAAATCCCCCAAACCTGTTTGACCCACAACCCAAAAAGGGGCCCAATTTATGCTATTTTGTACAGGGGACTTTTTTTTTCCTTTTTAGTATATTTTTTTGGTAACTGACCCTTTTTTTTTACCCGAATTTATTTAGGGAAGTTTTTTTATAGTTTTTACATTATTATCATTTTGCTTTTTTTTTTTTAAGTGTGATAACAAAAAATACACCCCCCCCTGCAGTTTTTTAAAAAGGATTTTTTTTTCCCCTGTAGATGTGTTAATTTTCCCCCGCACAACCCCCTAAGTTTAAAAAAAAGTTCCCCAAAAAACATCCCCCAAAAAACTTTTATTGAAAGACAAAATTTCCCTTTCCCGGCTTCTGAGACAAGATTAGCCCAAACAAATTCAATGGTTTCAAATTTTTTCCCCCCAAAAACCTTCTTCAGTATTTGGGGACAGACTTTCCCCCGGGGATCCAAAAAGATGCGACCCCAAATTTACTCCAGCCACAGAAAATTTTAAACCTCAAATTGTCAATTTGTGTCCGTCCTGGGGCCCCTTTTTGGGGCACTACCCTTTTTCCCCACAGAAATTTTACCCTTTTTTAAAATCTGTTTTTTTTTTGAAATTTGAAGCCCTCCGGGTTTCCCCCAAAAGGGGAAGAGCCATGCTTCCCCCAAACCATCTGTTTAAAAAGGAGGGTCCCGCTTTCCCCGGGCCCGACTACAGTTGGGGGCGTGGGGAGCCCAGGCAAACATCTGTTCTTGTTAACACGCAGGTTCAGGGTGGGCCAAAGGCCGGGGTTACAGGGGGGTGGGGGTTTTAGAGCCCCGGGGTGGCATTTCCCTCATCTAAATTTAAAACCCCGGAAAAAATGCCCTTTAAGGGGAAGGGGCCAAAAGAAAACAGTCCCTGCTGAACCAGAGTGCGGGAAATGTGAGGTAAGACCCCAGGGCCCTTTCCTCAGTTTAAAAGTCAAAACCTGGGTAGCCCCTTGCCCCTCCCTATGGTGCGGAAACCCAAATTTAGCTTCACTTGGAAATTTCCGGGTGGTTAAAAAAGTCCTGTTCCCCCAGGTGCCCTTTTTCTTTGGGATTCTTTTTTATTTTTAAAACAACATGCCCCCGGAGGAAATGTCTCTGTTTTTGTTCTCTGTCCCCTGCTTTCCTACTCCATTTCCTCTGAAAAACCCAATTGGTCAAGTCTTTCCCGTACCCCCTTGTACAAATTTAGAAAGGGAAATTTTTTTAAACCCGCTATTTTTGTACATGCAATTTTTAGTTAAATTTTTAAATCTAGAAAAACATTTTTTTAAAAAATTGGGTGGAATCCCCCCATGTCCCTTTGTTTCTTTTTTTTTAAAAAGTATTAAATGGGTTTGGGCTCAAACAGGGACTGATAGCTATGTTAAAAATCTTTTAAAAAAAAAGTCATTTTTGCAATATTTTCCCTTAACAGGGGTCCTACCAATTCCCGTTTCTGACAGCACCCTCACCCATGGCCAAAATTTGGCAATTTTTAAAACAAATGGGCTGTTTTGAAACAAATTTTTTTTACAATAGGACCTGAAAATTAGCTGGGATTTTCCAGCAAAAAAGCCCCCCAAAAAATTCCCAAAAATGACCCCTGAGCCACTTTTGACAAATTGGGGAAGACAAACTGTTTTTAGAAACAAAATTTTTTTTATATTTGGAAACCCGTGTATAGCTGATTTTCAAGCAAAAGGCCCCCCAAAAAAAACAAAGCAAAACCCTTTTAGCCCCTTTGGACAATGGTGAAAAAACAAATTGCTGTTAGAAAACAATTTTTTTTTAGAAAAGGATTGTAGTATTGCTGCATTTTAAAAACCGGACCCCAAAAAAAAAAAAAAATGACGGGCTCAGCCCCCCCTGGGTTTAAAATTTTGAGGGGAAAATTCCCCTTTTTTGAAGCCCCCATTTCTGTTTCCCAAAAACCCTGATTATAGCGTATTCACACAAAAGGGCCCTAAAAAATTTTAAATAAACCTTTTTTCATCCACTTTTTAAAAATTGTGATGGGGGAAATGCCACTTTGAACCAAAATTTTTTTCCCCAAAAGGCCCATAAATTTTAAAAATGGGACTCACAGCAACAGAACCCCAAAAAAAATTATAAAAATGGGCTTCTCAGCCATATTTTAAAAATTTTTGATGGAGAAAAACCACTTGAAGCCCCATTTCTGTTCCCAAAAAACCCCTAATTTTAAACTTTATCTCAATGCAAAATGCCCCAAAAAAATTTTAAAAATTTACTTCTCACCCTTTTAAAAAATTTTGAAAGGGAAATGCCCCTTAGAAGCCACTTTCTGGGTTTTAAAGGACCCCAAAATTTTAGCTGTATCTCACCGGGAAAATGACCCCCAAAACCCCTTGACAAGCGAAAACTTTTAAAAGATAAAGTGAGTAAATGGAATAAAGGGGGTTGTTCCCTGAAAAACCCTTTCTTTTCTTTTAAAATTCCTCAAGCAAAACCCCAAAATGAATTGTTGGGAAAAGAGAAAAAAAAAATTGCAGTAAGAAATGAAACATTTAAAAAAAAGGGGTTTTCAAGAGGACCAATTTTTTGGTTTGAAGAGGAATGGGGAATAGGGCCCGGGAACTAATCGGTGACCCCGGAAAATTGGGGCCCAAACAGAGATCCCTGCCCGATTCAAACCCTTTATTAAAGCAAAATCCCCATTATCTGTGGGAAAACCAGATGCGTTTTGTCTTTTAATGACCCCCTCCAGCTTTTGCTGAAAGGGCCGCTCAGTTTTGACGCTTTCTGTGGGCAGGAAAACCCCAACCCCCCTTTTTTTTTATGGGGGTGGCGACTAAACTCGGGCCTTTTGTCAATTTTTTTATACCCCAAAAATCTATTGGGGCCCCGAAAACATACAAAAAACATCAGGTTTTAGACCAAAATAGTCGTGAAAACCCTTATTTTAAACTTTGGGCCTGTGTGTTGGATTTTGTGCCCCGGGATTGCATGCGTTGGGGAGGGGGGTAAATAAAAATTTCCAGAGGTCACCATTAGGCTTCTGCCCTCCCTTTCCTGCTGCTGGCCGGGCCCAAAGGCTACCCCAGGCAAAACCTTTCTGCTGTCCCCGTCGGCGAAGTTGTTTTCCCCCCGTGACATTTGAGGAAAAGTTTAAAAACAAACGCAACAGATGTCTCCAGTTGATTAATCAGCAAAATCTCCATTTTCCCGCTTTTTACTCTCTATTTTGGGTGGGGTGGGAAAGGGAAAGGGGAGTTTTGTTTTTTTACCCGGGGGTTTCCCCGGAGGGTTTGGGCCCCCCATAATGTTGTTTATTTTGATGGCCCTTTAAAGCGAGGAAAACATGTGGGGAGAAAAGGAGCATCCAATCATCATGTGAAGATTAAACCTTGGGTTTCCCCAAACCCCTGGGTCGAGGGGACTAGCAAAAATGATTTTCCTCATTTCCTCCTCCGCCCCAATTTTGCTCAAAACCCCTTTCCAACAGGGACGTCGGTAACCCCGGAGTCTTGGAATACCTCTTCCTCCTTCTTCCGCCCTTCCTTTCCCCAAGCCTCAACACAAACCCTGAAATTTCCCGAGATGTGGCCCCCCTGGGGACTGCTGCGCTGCCTTTCCTGCCCCCGGACCCCCAGCCACTGCCTAATGAAGACCGATAAAATTGAGAAAATGTCGGGCCTTGTTGGGGTTTGAGGGAGAAAGGCTCCGTGTCCCCCCTTCTGGTCCGTCTCCTCCTCCAAACGCTTGGGGGAACCCGTTGGGTTTTAGGTGTCCAAAAGATCGTTTCCGAACTAAGATCCCCCAAAAATGGGTCATGGGTGGCAAAGGGGAAAAATCCGCACTGGCCATTTTGGGGGGCCTCCTTCAAAAATTTGGATTGGGTTTCAGAGCTCTTTCACCCGTCCCCTCCCCGGTGGCTCAACCCCCGAGGGCCGCAAAACCCTGGGATTCAGGCCCTGTTTCTCTTTTTTACTGCGTAATGGGATTGCGCGCTGCCACAAATCGTGGAGCATGTGGAGGGGGGAAATTCCGCGTGTTTCCACGTTTAACAAAGGAAAAGGGGTTTAGGGAGGGCCAACTGACCTTTTTCCCCAGCCAGGCGGGACGAGAAAGGGTCGAATCGGAAGTGCGAATCAGCCCCGAGCCTTTTCCCCCAGAAAGGGAAAAATCCCCCGACCCGGGTAGTCTTTTTAAAATTTTGGACGACAAGGGTTATGACAAGGGATGTGCTCCCACCCCACCGGGTCTTAAGGGCGGGCCCGCAGATTTCGCCCGTTAACCCCCACCCAAAATTTTTCCCGGCCAAGGTCTTGTCACCCCGCCGCGCTCGGTTCCCCCGTTTGGGGAAGGGGCCTCCAAGCTTCCCGACCTGTGTGTGGGCGGGCCCAAAAACGGGAAATTTAAATTTTAACACGACCTGGTTTTTTATGGGGACTTTATGCCACCCGAGGACTTTGGGTGAAAAGACCCTTTCAACCCCTTTCCCTGCTTTCTGAAGAGCGTGGCCGAGCCTGAAAAGCCAAAATCAACCCCCGAGACATCCCCCCACGAGCGGGCCCAGAGAAAATAGCGGCCTTGGGTTTTTACTAAATCCATGTGTCGGTGGTCAAATGGACTTTTTCCCGGGCAAATGCAGACAACCGCTTGAAATTTTTGGGTGACACATGGGGCCAGGGCAGGGACGGCTTTTCCTGGCAAAAAAAATGTCCGGCCCGCATCTGGTATTGGGGGCAGGCAAGGGCCCTGGGCGGCGGAAACCCCTTGTGTCCACCCCGACGGAAAAAACAAATTTCCCAAAGGGCCAAAAACCTGGAATGCCCCCCATTTTTGGCTTTTTGGGTTTGGGATGGTTTGGGTTTAAAGTGTTTCTTTTGCTCCCAAACCTGGAAAAAAAGAAAGGGGTGGTGCTTTTAATTTGGGCCCCTGTTTCGACGTGCAGGGCCGTCAAACCCCGGCGGAAGGGGGAAAGGGGGGAGGATTTGGAAAATTTTGGGGGTGCTGGTGGTATCGGGTGATGGTGGAGGCTGGGAAGGGGGAGGGGATCCCTGATCAACTCTGAGAACATGGGCAAACTGAAAGGGAAAGCTTGGTGGTGGTGGGGGGAGGGGAGGGGGGGACAAGGGGGTTTTTAAATTGGTTTGGGGGCCCGGCGGGGGGGTTTTTGGCCTTTTTTTTTGGGCCCAAGTTTGCCTCCATTTAACTCATGCATTCGCTGCATGTGGGCTAGACATGTTTTGGGGGTTTGGGTTTAAACCCCCTAAGGTTCTTTTGCTCTACTTATGCGTTTTCGGCAAAAGGGGGCATATGACAAACGCTGGGTGAACAGAGGCTTGCTCAAAAGAAAGGCCCCGGCTTGGGGAGGTCCTGGGCCTTTTTTGACGGCGATAAGCGGGAGGGGTTTCCGCTGCCCCTGGGTGGCGGAAACATACCAGGGCTTCCGCGACCGCCCTCCCCCCTTTTTGAGGCGGGCCCCGGGACGACCACCCCCCCATCTTCCTCCTCGTCCAGGAAAGAAAAACGCTCGCAAAAAAAATTCTGGGTGAAAAGACCAGTTGGGTCCCCAATGTCTTTATCATCCTCATTAAATGTTTGGGGGATTATTTGGGTTTTTTAAAAATTTTGTTACGCCCCGAAAAGTCGATAAAATTTGGGAATTTTCGAGGGGCCATTTCCCTTTTCCATAAAAGGGTTAAACGCCGATAACCCTTAAAAATCTATTGGGGAAAAATGTAAGATCGTGAAATTTGCCTATTTTTTTTGGGGAAAAACTGTGCAAACAAAAGGGCCGAAGCCACTGTAGGATGTAGTGATGCTTTGTTCTACACTTACGCAGTACCTACTACAATTTAAAAGATTTTTTAAAAAAAAGAATAAAGAAAATTTAAACAAGAATTGCTGCTTGGAAGTACCAAAAGGTCCCCGAAAAAAAACCTGTGGGTGTTTTTTTTGGGTCTTGCTGTAGATAGGAAATACCCTTAAAAAGGTGAAAAAAGAATAAAAATTTTTTAAAAATAAACAAATCTAATTTACATTGGACAAAAATATGTACCACATCTGTGGGAAAAATCTCATTGCCTTATTTGAATTTTTAAATTTTGTGGGAATTTTTAAGGACTTTGAATTCATTTTTATATAAACCCTTTTTTTCTTTGGATCAAAAATATAATAGTTTTTATATATATAATATATATTATATATATAAAATATAAAAAAAATATAAATTTTATTTATAATATATAAGGCATTAATGCTATAAAGGGGAAAAAAGTTCCCCAAATATTAAACGATATTTTTTTTATGAAATTTTTTTAATTCTTCATTTAAAATTTATAAAAGTATTTTTATTCTTCATACTCTGTGTAATGTATGTTTTCCAGCAAAATCCGAGCGTAATTTTCAAAAGCCAAAATTTTCGTTGGGCCAAAGTGTGGTGCGTATTGGAATGTAAATACGTCGGGATTTCGTCTGGAAAAAACATTTCACATTATACATATATTCACATTATACAAATATTTGTCAAAGAAAAAAAGTCTCTATCAAAGTATTAAAAGTCCTTGAAAATTAAAATAATTGAACATCAAAAAAGGGCAATGCAGATGTTGTACAGATGTGAAAAACCCGATGGGGGTACAGTGTTGCACAATGTGATACAGATTTTTTGACGCTGTGATACAATGTGGTACAGATGATTGACAGATGTGGTACAGATGTTGCACAGCTGTGATACAGATGTGGTACAGTGTTTAAGATGTGGAAGATGTTTTTTTTTTTTTTCTTTGTGTAAAAAATGTATTAGTTTTCTTTCACCTTGTTTGTTTTCCCATCTACAGAAGAGCCAACAGCACAGGGGGTTTTCTGGGCCCCTGTGGTCCCCAAGCAGGTTTCTATGTTCCCGGGTTTGTTTAACGTTTTTTACATGGGTATTTACGTCCGAAATTCTCCGATTGCATCGGGAAAACCATTGAAGCTAATAGTACATTATTTTTTGCAACATTTTTTGATGTTTAGGGGCGTAAAATAGGATGTAAAAAAGTCCGAATAAGCCCCGTGCAAACTGACTGGCTAAAAAAAAAGGATGGTGAAAATGGCCCGATTTAATAGATTATGCGGATTTTTTTTCCATAATTATCGCGTGATCGGCGATTTTCGATAATCAAAAAAACCCCCTGCCCCATTTCAATTTGTCGATAAAAAATCGATCAACACTAATCATCACAAAAACAGGTGACTTTGGCGCCGGAAATTTTCCATCCGGGCTGCGGGCTGCAAGCAAGAGGGACGCAAGGCTTGCCGACCGCCCGGGATTTTTGCCCATTGACCGGGTTCCTTTCCTCCCCTTGATGGCTCAGTAAGGGCGTCGAGCAGAGAAAATCATTTCTTGGCCTCTTGATCTTTTAACATGCCCTTCTGACCCCAACCCGAAAATTTTTTCATCAAAAAGGTTTTTGAAAAAAGGATTATTCCCCAATGGTGGGTACCGGTTGACATTTGGGCGTCTTCGCTTATGTTGGAAGGATTGATGTTGCTGTGAGACATTTTTGGGTGGGCGGGAGGGTGAGGAGGGAAGACTGTTGGATGAGGTTGATTAAAACCCCTGAAGAACAGATTGGCGATGTGTTTAAATTTGTGAGTTCACAGGGCCCCCACCAGCGATGAAGGTGCGGGCTGCAACTGACGATCCCCCTGGTGGCATGTTGTCGCCACACTGGAAGGGGGCCCTTCTTCTACCATCCTTCATGCCCCACCCCCCCCCTTTTTCTCGCTTACCCCCTGAAAATTTGTCCAGTTCGAAAAATAAAAATTTGAGAAGGTATGGGAAAAGTTTTGGAAAGTTTTATTAAAAAGACGGAAAATCACGCTATTTCAAATCCCTCAAATCAAAAAAAAATTGTGGTTGAAATTTTAAGGCTAGGTCCTTATCAAAAAAGCTTGACTGACCCCAAAATGAAAAAAAAACCCTGTCTGAAAAATATACGGGTAATAAACGGTATTTTTGGCAACCTATCAATTACACTGTGGTGACTACAAAATTGCTCTATCAAATTTAACGGCAAAGTAGCTCTATCAACAAAGCTTGACTGACCAAAAGTGAAAAAAACACCTGTCTGAAATGTATACGGGATAATAAAAGGTATTTTTGGCACCTATCAGTACACCTGTGGTGACTACAAAATTGCTGTATTCAAATTTAACTGCAAAGTAGCTCTATCAACAAAGCTTGACTGACCAAAAGTGAAAAAAAAACACCTGTCTGAAATGTATACGGATAATAAACGGTATTTTTGGCACCTATCAATTCACCTGTGGTGACTACAAAATTGCTGTATTCAAATTTAACTGCAAAGTAGCTCTATCAACAAAGCTTGACTGACCAAAGTGAAAAAAAACACCTGTCTGAAATGTATACGGATAATAAAAGGTATTTTTGGCACCTATCAGTACACCTGTGGTGACTACAAAGTTGCTGGATTCAAATTTAACTGCAAAGTGGCTCTATCAACAAAGCTGGCCTGCGCCAAAGTGAAAAAAAACACCTATCTGAAATGTATATGAGATAATAAAAGTATTTTTTGGCACCTATCAAATTTTTTTTTTTTTGGTTTAAATACAAATTGCTTGATTAAATTCCCCAAATGCCCAAAGGGGGCCCATATCCCGCAAAAACGGGTTTTGGGCAAAAAAAAAAAAAGAACACCTACTTTAAATGTATACTGATAAAAAAGTGGGGTTTTTTTTACCTAAAAAATAAACCTGCAGTTTTCAGAAAAAAATCTGTATCCTAATATAAGGCAATGCAAAAGTCCCCAAAAAAAAGTTTTTGGGTGTACAATTCCAGGTTTTCCCCTTTTTTTAGAGCTTGTCTGGTTTTTTTGCCCCGGGGCCCCCCCCCCCCCCCCGCCACCCCCCCGGGGAAAAATTTAAAAGTGGTAAAATGCCCCCTTTTAAAAAATTTACTGCCCCAACTAACCCAAAAAAACTGCAAAACTCTTGATCTAACTAAATTTTTTTAAGGGATCACAGCCTTAAAAATAAAGCTGTCTCTGTGAAAAAAAAAAAGAAAAAATTTCGCTGGGGCGTTTTCTGAGCGTTTTTGGGCAAAAGGGCCGTGGGAAAGCCCCCACTGCCCATGAGATCTGACACACACTGAACCCTAACAGGAAGGGGGGTGTTTTTTAAGTAAAACGAGGGGCAGTGAAAATTTTTTCCCGCAAATCGCAACCATACACACCCAGTAAAAGACGTCCCCACACCATCTCCCCCTTTCTATTTTTGTAACTTTATTTTTCTGGGCCCCAAAAAAGGGCAGAAAACCCCCGAAAATGGTGATATTAATAGATTAAAAAAACAGATTTTAACCTAAATTATCCCCGTGGGGTCTAAAAAAAAAAACCGAACCAAAGTAAATTTCCGACCCCCTTTTCAACTTTTGGGGCGATAATAAAACGCTCAACACAAATTTTTTGATTAAATAATTAAAATTTAAAAATAATAAAAAAAAATAACGGTAAAATTTAATTTCAGAAAATACAATATAAAAACCCCTCACAAATCACCCTTTAAAACCCCTTTTTCAGCAGCCCGTTTCCCCCAGGCAAAAACCCTTCAGGGGGAGGTTTAAAAATTTCCCCCTCCCGACCCCCCATCCCCCACCCCAAACATAATGCGCCACAAAAGAAAAAACAGGGCCCTCCCCCCAAAACCAAATCTAAAAAAACAACAAGCTTTACCCCAAAAGTGCAAAGTATAAAAAATACTAAAAAATAGTCCCTACAGTTTTTCCCAAAAAACACTCTTTCACCAAACCCAAAACCCAGGCTAATACCAAAAAATCCCAATAAGACCACTTTTTTCACCAGCACATAAATGCCCCCAAAAACTTTGACAAAACCGTGACCAACCCAAAATTTACCGAAAAAAACTGTCACAAAACCCTGACCCACAATATCACCAAACATATAGTGACCGAATAATACAAAATGGGCCATTACGGAAACAAACCATTATACTAAAATAATATACCGGGCATACAGTGACCATACGTGTTGGATCCACTGTAACAGGCTCTGCAGACATATAAGAAATTAAGAAAAAGTTACATCCGGGACTTACAGGGACGTTCTGAAGAGTTGTTCCTTTCTCTTCTTCTTCCCACTGCCCCCAGACCCAGAAACCTTTTTGGCCTCGACTCTTCATCTAAAATATACAAAACAAACACTTAGACCCCTCACTTTATCAGCACGTGCCCTGTGCCATAGATCCCCTGTAGCCGGGTGATGCCCATGTAGCCAAAGTAGATGCCGCCCTGTAGCCAGTAGATCCCCTCTGTAGCCGTAGATGCACCGTATTAGGTGATGCCCTTTACCAGAGTGCCCCCCTTTAGCCAAAAGATCCCCTCTGTAACCATAATCCCCCCTTGAGCCAGGAATATACAAAACCCAACATTTAGACCCTCACTTTATCAAAATAGATGCCCGTAGCCAGTAATGCCCCCCCTTAGCCCAGATGATGCCCTGTAGCCGGAGTGCCCCCGTACCAGAAATACCCCTATGTCCCCAGTAAATCCCCCCCTGTACCGTAGATTTCCCTATCCCCTATAGTAGCTATTAAAAAATTAAAAAAAAATGACCTCCCACCCCCCGGCCCCGCCGGGAGGCAGGATTAAGCGGCGGAGTCATAAGCCACTTACGCTGTAACGCAGTTCCCCAAGGGTCTACTCCCGGCAGAGCTACCGACCGAGCAGATCCCAGCACGCAGGGGGCGTGGGGAAAAAATAAACACAGTCTCACCATCAACCAAATCAAAAAAATACAACAAACTTTACCACAAAGTGCTACGTAAAAACACTAAAAAATATCTACATTTTCCAAATCACTGCTACACCACCCCAAACCCAGGCAAAAACCCAAAAACCTTAAACCACTTGTCCCCCAGCACATAGTGCCCAATACTTTGACACCGTGACCCAAAGTGACCGAATATACTGTCACCCATACCAAATCACCAGCATATAGGACCGAATAAAAAAAAAAACGACCATACGGAAGCAAACCATTTTACTACAACTAAATATTTTCCGGCTACAGGACCATACAGTTTGGGAAACCAGCTGTACACAGGGTCTGCAGACATTAAAAACAATTACGTAAATTCCCTCCAGGGGTTACAGGGACGTCCCCTGAAGATTTTTTTTTTTTCTCTTCTTCTCTCCATCGTCCCCGACCCATGAAACCCCTTTTCCCCCGGCTCGACTCTTTACTCTAGAATAAACAAAAACAAAATCTTAGACTCCCACTTTATCCACTAGAGCCCCCCACCAGAATGCCCCTGTACCAGGGGTGCCCGAAACCGTAAAATGCCGCCCTTACCCTAGATCCCCCTTAGCCAAAATGCCCCTTATTTAGGTATGCCCTGTACCAGTAGATCCCCCCCCTGTAGCCATAGACCCCCCTGTAACCCTAGATGCCCCCCCTTTTAGCCAGGAAAAATACAAAACAAACACTTAGACTCCCACTTTTCACAATGATGCCCTTGTAGCCCGTAATGCACCCCTGTAGCCCGTATGTCCCTGAAACCATAAATGCCCCCCCTTTTAGCCAGTAGATACCCCTATGTACCAGTAAAAGCCCCCTGTAGCCAGTAGATTTCCCCAAAACCCCTAAGTAGTAATTTAAAATAAAAAAAAAAAACCTGACCACAGTCCCGGTCCGGCCGGGGGCGCAGAGCAGTGTAAGCGGGGGGTTTATGTCAAATGGCCCTTCGCTGTAAGCAGTTCCCAGGGATCTACTCGGCCGGGGAAAATACCCACCGGCGACCCCGCACGCAGGGGCGTGGTGAAAGCCCCCCGCCCCCTGTGACGCTGAAAACGGGGAGAAGGCCCAGGACGGGAAAAAATCCGAGTGCATGCCCCGCCTGAGTGATGTTGCGCGGCCTTTTATAAATGGGGCCGCGCCCGAGCCAAGGGATAATCTCCGGTGGGGGCTGGGCGGCGCCCCCCCGGGTGGGGGACCTCGCACCCCGGGCGATTCCCACCCCGCCCCCCCTAGGAAAAGGCCCCCGCTCAACAGGTTTTTACCCCCCAAAATCCCTCCCTCACTCTGCCCCCACCCTACCGGCTCCATCCCCTTGCTGATGATATCATTTACATTCCTCAATCATCCTAACCCCCAGCCCGTCTCCAAAAAATTCACTGTGCGGCACCCGTTTTCAAAAACGCTACCCGGGGGGATCAGCACACTCAGAACCCTAAGTTTTAAGAGGTCCCCGAGAATAATTTTCTCATCTGGCCACCAAAATCCCTAAAGGTTTAACCCTCCACCACCCCACCCCCTCTCTAGCGCAAAATTTTCTTGCACTCCCCACAATTCGCACGTATCGGTATCTAATGTAACTGTCAGGGGGAAAAGGTCCATTCGAATTTTACATAAACCCCCCCATATTTATTCACATGGCTGGACCATTGTACCCTTTTCACGTCTTACCCTTCATCTTACCCCACCCTAAAGTTTTAAAGCTCTTACGAGCAGGGGGTCACACCTTTGGTCTCACGTAAATAGTTTTCATTGGCAATGTAGGGCTTTTTGTCTGTACCTACACCCTCCAAATTGTAAAGTCTGTGGAATATGTTGCCGCTAATAAATAAGGTTATTTTTATTTTAAATTATTATTATATAGAAAAATCTTTTAAATTATATCAATCAGCAAAATTTTTCAATATTAAAAAAAAGGGGTAGTCCATGTCCTAGAAACAATTATTTGTATCAGACCTGGTCATTGTATGGTCTGTGAGCCGCAACTCGCCCACTAGCTAGCCAGAGTGCAATGCCCAGGTATGCTAATAGTAGCGCTGAAGGCCCGCTGCTGCTGGGTAGAGTTGAGAGGCTGCGGCAGGCCATCAACGCTACTATTAATATGGGCAGCGGCATGATGAAGTGAGCTC
The DNA here is from genome assembly GCA_025379985.1 of Phyllomedusa bahiana. Taxonomy (NCBI): domain Eukaryota; kingdom Metazoa; phylum Chordata; class Amphibia; order Anura; family Hylidae; genus Phyllomedusa; species Phyllomedusa bahiana. Next base: position 54,676 of record JAODAL010009070.1, read on the forward strand.
ATCGTGCTGCTGCCTCTCCTCGGCCGCACAGCCTAATTACACTGTGCGGCCGAGGATCTGCCTGAGGAGCGTCCCGGCGCTGGCGGTGTGATGACATCATGTCGCCAGTGTCAGGCAGAAGAGGAAGACACTTGGTTGGAAAAGATGTAAGGTGAATATTAGTGTTGTTAGTTTTTAATTTAGGTTACTTACCTGAGGGGACATATATAGGTATACCTGCCTGGCTGAGGGGACATATATCTTTATACCTTCCTGCCTGAGGAGAGCTATATCTATATACCTACCTGAGGGGACCTAAATATATATACCTGCCTGACTGAGGGGACCTATATCAATATACCTGCCTGACTGAGGGGACCTATATCTATATACCTGCTTTACTGAGGGGAGCTGTATATATCTGCCTTCCTGAGGGGAGTTTTATACACCTGCCTTACTGTGGGATGTATCTATATACCTGCCTTACTTAGGGGAACTAAATATACCTGCCTTACTGAGAGGGGGCTGTATATACCGGCCTTACTGAGGGGACCTATATATACCTGCCTTACTGAGGGGTGCTTTATATGCCTGCCTTACTGAGGGGAGCTGTATATACCTGCCTTACTTAGGGGACCTATATATACCTGCCTTACTTAGGGGACCTATATATACCTGCCTTACTGAGGGGTGCTATATATACCTGCCTTACTGAGGGTAAAGAGTAAGTTTCCACAAAAATAAACCCCAAAAATGAATTTTTCCCCTTTCACCCTATTTTTTTTTTTTTTTTTTAAATCAGTTCAGCCCTCTAAAACCATCTCACTTTCTCATGTGGCCCCATGGGAAAATTAATTGCCCATCCCTGATTTATATGCTCCAGGGGCTCCATTAAAACAAAAAATAATGTATATTTACCTATCTCTGCTCCCCGGTTCCAGTGCTGCCATCTTTCTGTTTACATTCTGTCACTTTTGAATAGTCCTGTTACCCCTGTAGCATCTGATTTACTGCAGCGGTCATGTGTATCTTATTCACATCTCTGTTCAGAAGTGACCAGCTCTGAACAGTGAAGTAAATTAGAAGAATTTACGGTTGCAGCAGTGGCATGCCTTTTCACAAGGAACATAATGAAAAACAGCAGACTGGGGAAAGCCAGTGTTGGAACTGGCAACCAGAGGTAAGTGAGTATAAATATGTTCCCCTGGAGCATAATATTACTTTATTCTAGGATATAGACAACCCCTTTAGCAGTTCAAACAAGCGGTAGGAGAGCTCTGCTCGCAGGATCTTATAATCTATGAGGAAATGGCATGTCAGAAATTGTAGAAAATGGTTCTTTTGTAAAATGGACCTGCCATCTTTTGTAAGAAGAGATAAAAGAAAAAAAAAATACACATAAAGCTATATGAGTCAGTCACCTGGCAAGGCACACAGAGATAGAGTGCATTAGGGTGCAAAGGGTATAGGGATTAGAGATGGACAAATTGATTCTACTGAAGTGGACTTCGTTTAGAATTTCAGGAAAACTTCGGTTCTGCACGAAATAGAAGTTTGGGGTAATTCGCGGGAAAGAAGCGTGTTTTTAATTGATAAAATTGCCGCAAGCACATGGCGTTACATGCAGCAAAGAACTCTGGGATGAAGAAAGGAACACCCTTAATGACATGTGCAGAGATTAAGCCAATCAGAGACCGGCAGGATTCTGTGACGTCACGACACTATATAAGTCCGGACGTCATGCTCTCTCCTCACACTGATTTTGTTGTGCCGCTGGTGCAGCTGCTGCAGAGATCTCACATAAAAGAAATTTGTTTTTAACAGCGATTTTGTGTGGATGGTGGGTGTCACTGCTTTTATCAGAGACTGCTCCTCTTCTGTTATAATTTTGATTCAGTTTGTGGGTCCTTGTAATTCAAGTCCAGGGTGGGTCTAATTCTGCCCCATATACATTTGAATGCCATCTGGTCAGTTCTGGAGCGCATTGAATATCCAAGGGTTATCTAAGCCTGTTTGTGCTTTTGTAGTCAGTAAAATACACAGCGTTTTTACACTCCACATACCGGTTAATTTTTTCCTAGTGACTTGTGTAGCATAATTTATTTCCAAGGGTTATTTAAGCCTGTTTGTTCTTTCGTAGTAAGTAAAATACACAGCGTTATTACACGCCACATATCAGTTAATTTTATCCTGGTGATTTCTGTAGCGCAATTTAGATCGAATGGTTACCCAAGCCTGTTAGTGGGTTCATTTGCAGTCAAATACAGGGTGTGTATTTATCATTTACAGATATCTTCAATAAACAGAGTATGCAAATTTTTGAACAAACAGTATGTCAGACACAGCAAGGGGACGTCGCAGCAGGGGTCAAACGGTGAGGCCAGAACTGCCGGTGTCATCTATCGTCCGTGTATTGACCAGCGACCCAAGGGTTCTTGATTGGTTGACTAGGTCATCCACTTTCTCCCAGGTGACATCTGACAACCACAGCCAAGAGTTGGTGGGAACGTCAGACACAACCCTTAGTTGGCATGTCCCGGGAGCGGGTCAGCGGCTTTCATCTGTCCTCAACCCGAATCTGTCCCGTCCGGTTCCCTCAGCCTGAGATCTACTATGTGATCTGGGCCCAGCGCCACTATACAGCGAGGATGAACAATTTGATGACAGTCAGCAGCTACTTGGCAGTGGGGCCAACATCCCCTGCTTCTTGCAGTAGGCGGCAAAGTATGGATGAGGAGAGTGGCATAGGAGGTCATCTTGTGAGGGTTCAGCCTTTGCAAACCAAGACCATTGAGGAGGACAGCAGTGAAGATCCAACAATAATCGATGATGATGTAGCCGACCGCACTTGGGAGCCGGGTGAGGCAAGGGCTTCATCATCGTCAGGAGAAGAGGACGTCAGCTTGCGCGTCAGGCAGCGGCGCAGCCAGCAAGTGGGTAGTGTGGCCGTGAGTCAGCAGGGTAGCAGCAGTGCAAGGTCGGGAGCCAAATGGCCACGGGGTAGAAAACCCACTTCTCAGGTCCAAGAAAGCAGTTGGCACAGGGGCTCAGCGAGGCAGCGGCGGTAGCAGTTACTCAGTGTGGAGCGTTGGCGGTAAAATCAGCTAGTCAGCTGTGTGGCAGAATTTTGCTAAGACACCGGAGGAGCTGAACATGGGTATATGTAGAATCTGTTGGCAGAAAGTAAAGCGTGGCCAGGGAGCTAGCATTGGCACCATGTCCCTGCATCAACATATGCAACGTCACCATCCCGGTGCCTGGAAGAACAGGCTCAGATGTGGTGGGGTCCATCCTGCTAGTGCTCAGCAACAGCAGCATCAGCCGCCGCCAGTGGCACGCATGGCCATTGCAGGCCTAGTCAAGAATGGAGCTGATTCCTTTGCCATCATCTCCCAGTCTAGATCTCCTGCTACTCGCTACTCGATCGGCGCAGCAAGTCGTTCAACGTGGCGATTTGCAAAGAACAACCGTATTGCGTTTCAACCATCCTAAGGTGCAGCAGCACTGACCCGTGGGCTCCTGTCCATGTTGTTGGTAACTGCACGTCCCTCCCTTTCCAGATGTGGACTCTGCACCGTTCAGAAAACTAATGTCCTGTGCCCGATGCCGAGGCTGGAGAGTTCCAACCATAATTTATTTTCCAAAAAGGCAATACCAGCCCTTTCAGGACAAATATGTATAACGAAGGTGGGCCAGTCCTTGACTTCATCGTTTTTGGATTTGCCAAGTTGCACGGCAAACGCGGACTGTGTGGGAGCTGTAACTACGGTGATCTGTCCCTTTACGGCCCATAGGGTGAATGGTGCTTCCTGCCCATCCACAGACCAACCACTTGGGACAGGGAGGACGCCGCATTCTCCCTCGCACGTGTCAAAACTGCTTGCTCCTGCGCCAATGGCGCGCCTCCCCCTCCTCCACCACCGACCACCATTTGCATCCTCCACAAGTGCTGCTACCCATCATAACCACATGTGTAGGACATCACAGAGCAGCGGTGTCACGCAGTTGCGTACACCTGGCATTGCCTCCAGCGAAACGAAGTCACAACCAGTGGAGAGTCTCCATAAAATGCAGCAAGGAAATCGATGTGTCGCTTCCCTTTCCCCATTCTCCGCGCCAAACTGCAAATCGAACCATGGTGAAGGACAATGGGAGTTAATGTTTTTGCCAAGTTTTAATACAAGGTTCATATACAGGCTTTATAAGATGCCAGTCAATAATGAATATAACACAGCTCTTGTATTGTTACAATAAACCAATAATAAATCAAGTATGATATATGATTAACATAAAATGATTCCAGAAAATAGGGAGATAGTAATGTACCCCGTTTGTAAGAAAGAAATAAGTATTTTACAAAAGTTATAAGCGCTTTAAAATTCACCTGGCGATTAATTGCATCTCCGAAACCCGCTAGGATCTTGTCAAAAACCATGAGAAACCGTAAAAAAAAATGGCGACGAATTTGAAGAAACTCTAGGGAGCAAGCATCACTGTGTTTATGGCACCGTCTCCATACCGGGAAGGAAACTGTTTCAGGTTTTCATGGGCTGGTGATAGAGGGAATATATATATAATCCAACCTAAACAAAATGGCGGACAAGATTGACGACCTAATGCTAGTGGGTCAGCTTAAAAAAAAGGATGCAAGGTGTGTATTTGTGTATATCCGCCCTCCACCATGGAGTGGCCATCCCCAAGTTTGAAGTTTAGAAAGCAAATAACACCTCCTACTGATGACCACCAGCCAGATAAACATACAATAGATTATGAATAAGTCCTGCATTCACAGCTTTGAAATACGCCAAGGACTGACTGGTGTGTGTAAATAGACTTGTTTTGATACACAAGGACATGCAAAAGAATAAACATTAAGTCATACTGTGTGTGTAAAATAGGCTTGTATCATTGGACTTAAAAGAAACAAGCAAACATTGAGAAATTAAAAACTGCAAAGGTGCTAAACTAGCACTATCTAGCACTAATTATATACATTTGATATAAAATAGAAATAATTCACTATAATTTGGGCTCAATAGTCATTATGTTATGGACTAGCAATTACAATGCCACGTCCTGACCTATTTGAGTCAAATATATAGATACTCTGAAAACGTGATTCATTGTTGCTAAGTGCAGAAAAAACAACATTGGCAATGGTTATAGGCTGAAAACAAAATTTAAAAAAAAATGAAAATATTCTGTGTGTAAAAAATTCTCTTTAAAAGTCTTGTAGAAGTCATATCCTCTTCTTTAATCTTCTTAGACCGTAAATAACATGCGTGTAATGCTGTATATGCAGGGGGTTATTGTGCCCCGACTACCTGGATGATGAACAAACAAGCTATGTCTCCATCTTGGAGATGATAGGACTTGGGGTAAGGGAGTTGCAACGATCAGAGCCCCTTGGCTGTAACAATTACCGGTGAAATCGGGGCAGTCAGGATCATTGCCTTGGCGCAGACAAGCGATCAACACTAGCGCAGGGATGGGATCATCACTGGTGTAGACATGTGGGTCAATCATCCAGCTCGCACTTTGCGGCCATCCTTTTGTTGTCGTTGCATCTACCTGGCACCTTCGTAATCCCCCATCTCAGTCTTCGGGTCTCCTGCTCCTTGGCAATCTGTCATATAAAGATGCAACTTTGAAAAAATCTTGAATCCTTGCAGGTAATCACACAACAATTCCTGCCATTTCAATGTCCAATTGTCCCTGTATGTAAGTGTGCCTGTGCGGGGTGGACATGGAACTCTGTTTGATCTCAGGTCACATATGCTCATTTACATAAGGATATTAAATAATCTGCTCTCCTCCCAGTTTTGGATTCTTCACCACCCCTGCAGTGAATAAATGTCTTATTGGGACAAATTTCCCGTAAAAATAAAAAATAAAAAAGAAATCTGCCCGTATTTGCGCTTTGAATCTTTCTGGACACAGCAAGAATGTACTTCAGAATATAAAACTTATTATCACATATAATCAAATCCACATGTAATAATATTACCATAAAAAACTCTTATATTGGCATTTGATTACTGTCAGGCATAAAAAACCAAAGGAACAAAAAAAATCCGTATCATCCTCTTCCTCACTCGTATCGCGCACATATCATAACATTCTCACTATCAGTATAATTTTTCTAAACAGCACTTTCTCATGGTTTCTTAGTTTTAGTGTGATGCCTATAAATATATATATATATATATATAATATATATATATTATATATAGATATATGTCACTAATATTCATGAATTTTCTTTCACATATAACATTAATCCCATTGGCCCAACCTGCCCTGTCCAATCTAAGACTATCACAGAATAAAACCCTTAAAACGCTTTCCGTATGTCATATGACATATAAACCCCACATACGCAACCGTTCAACTGTGTTGACATCTTCCGATGGTTCATAGGACTTTTAATAGAAACAAATTAACTTAAACCTCATATCCAGATATAACATTGAACTCTTTACATCCACAGAATCATCTAGTCAAGTCAGTTCACAGTATCTCTAAAACTCAATGCTATTGTTTAGGAAACTGTTTTGTAGGTCTTAATTCTGCCAATTGCAAACATTGCATAAGGAGTCATGAATAGGGATATATAGACATACAAGCAATTATTCAAACAAAAACAGAGGACCCATCCCCACTTCACTCAATTCCACACAGCCATCTCCTCTCAATAAAAAAAAAGAAAATTAACTCTTTATCAGCTTGGAGCTTCAAACAAAAATGATCTTCTAATAATGACGGTGTAGGTTCTTTTTAAGATCTGGTTGAAACTAAAACCTTTTCGAAAAAACAATAGAGGGGTATTTACTAACCCCGAAAAAACAAACCAAGAAAAAAAACCTCTAAAGTTAACTTTTATCTTCGACCGATGGCTTTATTTTTAACAAGTGATATCAGATTTCTTTCCCCCGATCATAAAAACCCTCTTCTTTACTCCTGAAATAAACAGACAATTAATCACCCCCCCAGACAGACATTTGGGGAAAGGGGGAAAAAAAGTATTATTAGAAGGCGTCATCATGTTTGCTGGAAACGGGCATAGCAAAAAAAAACAACCCTGAAAAAAAGGGTAAAAATAAAATGGGCACACAAGCAAATAAAGACCCTCAAACCCCCCGGTGCTGGGGTTTTTGTGGCGACGGGGGCGAGTGTCCTACTGTCCCCAGCTGGGGAATTCAGGATTTTTTACTGCACTTTTTTATTCTGGGTTTTCCTGCTTTTTTTTAAGTCCTCGCCCTGAAAATTTTCCCCACATGTAATCTGTACTGAGCCCAGGAATTTTCCCTTTTAGGAACGCCCGTCTTCGAGCATAGCGAAAAACAATCTTTGGGGGAAACCAGAACCCTTTTTTTGTTTTTCTCTAAAATCCTTTGCCCCCCCAGAGGGAACGTTCCCCATCTCCCAATCCCAATGTCGTATTGCCCCCAATGTTTTGGAGACATTTTTTTCCCGTTTGACTTCCATCGGGCATCATGAATGTTTTAAGCTGGGGGACGTCTTGTTTTTAAACATTTCTAACAGTACCTGCCCGGCTTTCATGTAATCTTCATTTGATTTCAGAAATGGATTTTTCATGTTTCCCCTCTTTCAATCTTTGGGAAATCTTTTAAAGTAAACCATGGTTTCTCAAGGGGGGCCCAAACTGTTCGATAGGTATTTATGCCGTATGCCTTGGGTACAACATCCAGCAAAGTGCAAACCAAAAAATGTGGGTGCTGAATCTGCAATGTAGGGAAAATTTTTTTAAAACCCCGGGTCATGACTTTGCTGCACAAATTTTGGGCCAAACACACCAGCGGACCCCAGAGCCCCCGTATCCCCCAAACCCGAGCCCCAAACAAACAAAGATTCACAAAGGTTTTTTAGAAAAAACCGGTTTAAAGTATTAAGTTCTTGTTGACTATAATCTTCCCCACATGCCGCTGCCTTTCCCGCAGGAGTTTTTTAAACCCCCCGCCTCGATGTTAGGGGCGGGTTTTAATGGTTAGAGGGGCGGGCAATCTCCCTCTCCCTCAAAGTGTTTTTCCTCCGCCCTGGTCAGTATACTCCAAATCTGTGGGAAACCACACATCCCTCCCATTTGGGCAGGGTCCCCCCTCCCCCTCCAGCCTTGGAATGCCCAAAGCAACCTTTTTCTTTTCACCTTACCCTCCTTTTTTTATTTTGAATGAGCTACTGCACAGCCGCTTTTTCGGCAAAAGGATATCCATCAACTTGCCATACACTTTTCTGACCGTGTAATCACCAGAGAACAGCATCCACACACTTGTTTTTCCAATGTCTCCAAATTTTTCAACATCGCACTCGTTTTTTCAGCTGCTTTTTTTAGCATACAACAAATCCAACCCGCCTCTGACAGCATTTAACTCCCTACCTCTCCCATGGCACCTTTCCCAAAAAACGCCCCACATCATCAGTTAGCATTCTTTAAACTTTATCCCAAGATTCATTAAAACCAGCAATTTTGCCACTCAGTGGCAAAACATAGTAAGGGTTTCCCCCAACCGGGAATCCAACAGATTATTAACAACCACTTTTTTTTAAAAAGAAACTGTTTTATAAATTTCACTATTTTCTGGATTACTGGAGTCTAGAATTGACTGGAAAACCCTTCTGCTGTATTGCTCCAGCACAAATTATGTTTTCCCAAAATTTTATACAAGTTCGGCCAAATTATGATTTGCCAAGTTTGATACAGGGTCGGAATACAGCTGTATAGAAGGCCAGTCAATAAGGATCTAACCCAGCTTTATTGTTACAATAGTCCTGTCAGGGCAGCGTGCGGCTGCAGGTCTACAGGCTGCAGCAGTGACAGCGCCCCACCCTGATACCATCGTTTGGCAGTCTGTGATGACAGACGCCCAGCACTCCTGACGGGGGCGTGTTGCACCAGCCAAGGAAAACCCCGGAGCCCCCCCAAATCGCTGCAGGGGGGTATCGGGGAATCACATTTAAACCCCTGAAGGCTGAGTGCAGGCCTGTGATATTCGGGCCCCCCCTTTTTTCTTGTGTTTGCTTATCCGTATACTGACCGGCTCTTTCGTTTATCCCTCGGGTTTCTGTTTGGGGTTTTGGGCGTTCCGTTTTGGTATTTCCGGGACTGTCTGTTATTCTACTTCCGAGGGCCCCAGCAATTGGGAAGCGGGGACGTCGCCAGTTGCCGTCTGCCGCCTGGGCGCCGTAAAGTGGGCAGGGACAGGGGCGGGGTTCCCGTCGGGCCCAACTGTCCTCCCTTGACGGACATTATCACAGGCCAAAAAACCCTTACGCTCTACCTTCATTTGGACCCCATGACAGCTCTGGTAGAGGAGCGGGGGCTAACCCAGCAGTCCGGGATTGGGCTGAGGGGAAAAAAAGGGGCTCCCCCAAGTCAGGGGGCCCCTGCATTTTCCACCCTCCTGTGGAACCCCCTACCCAGTTGCCGACAGGTTTGCGGGTAACGGGAAAGGGCCTTTGGGGCTTTTTGAGAGGGTTGTCACCGTTTTTTAGATCCCCACTTATCGGGGAATGGGAACAAAGGGTGGGGAATTGTTTGTCCTTACTTCGGGGGCTCCCCCAGGAGGGGGCATTTTCTTTACCGCCCAACCCCTAATGTTTCTGTGGACATTTTCTTTGCCGTTTTGGGGGTACTTTTTAATGCCCCTGATAGGGAAGCTGGGGAGGCTAGCTGCCCCCCTTAGATTTGGGGAAGATTTGCTCCGAATTTGTCGCTGGTGGTTCCTTTGGGTGGAAAGACCCAGCCTAATCCCTTTTAGATTTGGGTTGCGACCATATGAAGGATTATTGGGGCTTACCCTACCCCTGGTACTTTAGATGGGGCCACGCACTTTTTCCGCGGGAACAGAGTTTAGGGAGAAAAGGGCAGGAAAAGGTTCCCCCCCCGGTGGGCCCCCCCATGGGCACCCCTAAACCCGTTTTTCGTTTAAACTCAAGGAGCCCATGCAAGTGGGGGGTTTTTCGTCATGCGGGCAACGATCGTAGGACTACTCTTGCATAGGGGTTTCTTCTACTGTGGCGAAGATGGACACGGGTTCGGAGTGCTCCAAACGGAAGACCAGGTCTGAAAAACTCCAGCGCCCAGGTGATTGGGAGGAAAATCCCCTAGGCGAGCAGGTATTTCCTTTGGTTTTAAAAAATTGTGCTATCATTTTTTTATTTTATATTTGTGTGGTTGGTTTGGAGTGCAGTTGTGGATCTGGATTGCTTCTAATTTTGTTGAGCGTCTTTTTGCCAAACGCTGGCCTACCTTGGGCCGCTATGGTCGCTGCGGGTTGTGGCTTTGACTCCACTCCCCCTGCTCGGGGCGCAAACCAAATTGTCCCCTGAGCTGGAGATGGTGATGGATCCCCTACATATTGAAAAGTGTATTCTATTTGTCTGAAGGGGTGCCGTGATTGGGTTGGGGCTGCCCTGGCTTCAGAAACTAACCCAGTGTTTGAAGGAATTTAGGGAAAAATTTTCGGTGGGGCAACGGTGTGTTGCAGATGTCTCCTTTCCATGCTGGGGAATACTGATGTCAGGGTGATGCTCATCTGGAAGCGGCTGTGCCAGGTTGAGGCCCATGTGAAGGGGACGCTCGGGGTAAGGTTTCCAGAAAATTTTCCCCCTGGTGAAAAATATGCCCCCCCACCAGTACCGAATGTCCTTTTGTGGGGTTTGGAGGTGGTTTTTAACCCCGGGGGTTATCGGCTGAAATTACCCTCTTCTTCCGTTTTTAAAAAGTTCCCCCTGGCATTCGTAAGAGGTATATTCAGCCTGGACTCCCCCCTCAGACCTCCTTCTCCAGTTTTCTGAGGGGGAGTTGAAAATGAAGTCGCCCCTATTTTAGATTCGGTTAAAGGCCCAAGGTCACTGCAACCTGGCCTTGGAAGGGGTTTTTTCCTGAGGGGATCATGGGGCCCGGCGAAATTCCCATGCATCGCCCCGGGGGTGCGGGGCCCGTGATATTCCGGCTACCTTTTTACTTGTTTTGCTTATCCGTATACCCACCCTGGCCTTTTTCATTTTCCCCCTGGTTCTGATTTGTGGCTTTTTTGGCTTCCCGTTTTGGTATTTCCCGGGGCGTCTGACTATTTTACTTCTGACGGCCCACACTTTTGGGAGAGCAGGGACTGTCACCCAGTTGCCGTCTGCCGCCTAGGGCGGCACGTCAAGTAGGCAGGGACAGTGGGCTGGGTTCCAGTCAGGGCTCACTGTACCTCCCTTGACGTGACAAGTCCAATAATCAAGTATAATAAAATGATAACATAAAATGATTCCAGAAAATAGGGAGATAGCATGTACCGTTTGTAAGAGAAAAATAAGTATTTAAAAAAGGTTATAAGCAGTTATAATATTTCACCTGTCGAGTTTTTGTATCTCGAATCCGCAAACTTAAACTTTGAGAACCGTAAACAGATGGCGACGAATTTGAGAAATTTTTTAGGGAGCAAGCATCACTGTGTATAGACGTCTCCATTACCAGGAAGGAACGGTTTTCTGGTTTTCATGGCTGAGGGTTAGAGATATATATATCAACCTAAAAAAAAGGGCGGACACGACCTAATGCTGTGTCAGCTTAAAAAAGGTATGCAAAGGTGTTGTTTGTGTATCTCGCCCTCCACCATGGAGTGGCCAGCCCAAAGATTTAGAGTTAGATAAAAAAAGGGACACCTCTTCACAGGAGATAAGTCAAAAAGCTACAGAAATCTGAACTAAGACAATGAAAGGTAAACCTTCATGTGTATTAAGTCAACAGAAGTGTAAACAGGCTTGTTTGAATACACATGGACATACAAAAGAAAAAACATTAAGTCAGACTGTGTGTGTAAATAGGCTTTGGACTAAAAGAAACAAGCAAACATTGAACAGACAAAGGTGCAAACTTTGCACCATCAGGGCTAATTACATAAATTTGATATAAAATAGAAATAATTCACTATAATTTGGCTCAATAGTCATTTATTTTGACTAGCATTACACAGCCTCACACACAGCCCCCCACAGCCTCACACACAGCCCCCCACAGCCTCACACACTGCACCCCCCACAGCCTCACACACTGTCCCCCTCAGCTTCACACACTGCACCCCCCACAGCCTCACACACTGTCCCCCTCACAGCTTCACACACTGTCCCCTCACAGCCTCACACACTGCCCCCCCACAGCCTCACGTGCTGCACCCACCCAGCCCCACACACTGCCTCCCCACAGCCTCACTCACTGCCTCCCCACAGCCTCACACACTGCCCCCCCACAGCCTCACACACAGCCCCCCACAGCCTCACACACTGCCCCCCCACAGCCTCACACACTGTCCCCCCACAGCCTCACACACTGCACCCCCACAGCCTCACACACTGTCCCTCCACAGCCTCACACACAGCCCCCCACAGCCTCACACGCCCCCACAGCTCACACACTGCCCCCACCCACACCATGCCCCCCCCAGCCACACACTGCCCCCACAGCTTTACACACGGTCCCCCCACGCCTCACACACACGCCCCCCCACCGCCCCACTTCTCCCCCCACGCCCACACACCCCCCCCACAGCCTCAACCCCAGCCCCCCCACAGCTCAACACACTGCACCCTCCAGCCTCACACACTGCACCCCCACAGCCTCACACACTGCCCCCCCACAGCCTCACACACAGCACCCCACAGCCTCACACACTGCCCCCCACAGCCTCACACACAGTCCCCCCCACAGCCTCACACACAGCCCCCCCAGCCTCACACACCACAACCCCCACAGCCTCACACACAGCCCCCCAGACTCACACACGCCCCCCAGCCTCACACACAGCCCCCCCAGCCTCACACACGCCCCCCCAGCCTCACATCCCCCCCGCCCATCACATCCCCCCCCCCAGCCCCCCAAAACCCAAACCCACGCTCACACTGCCCCATCAGCCTCAAATTCCCCCCTACAGCCTCACATACGCCCCCCGCCCACACACTGCCCCCACAGCCCCCCACGACCCCCAGTCTCCCCACTGCCCCCCCCTCACAGCCTCACACACAGCCCCCCCCCACAGACTCACACACAGGCAACCCCACAGCCTCACACACTGCACCCTCCACAGCCTCACACACTGCACACCCCACAGCCTCACACACAGGCCCCCCAGCCTCAGGGGGGTCGCAGGGGCAGAGAGGGGGCTTCAGTGGGACCCCACATTATCCCAGCGTATGAAGGAGGGGGGGCCACGCTCTGACTCTCAGGACTGCTCTTTACTTACAGCAGCAGTGTCTCTCACCTCCTTCCAGTTCTCCTAAGTCTCCTGTGATTGGAGTCGGCCGACTGTGATCACAGATGCTGCTGAAGAACTGAAAGAAAGTGACAGATGCTGCTGGAGAACTGAAAGAAAGTGACAGATGCTGCTGGAGAACTGAAACAAAGTGACAGATGCTGCAGCTGTAGTAACGTACAGAGCAGTCACTGCTGTGTTCGGAGCGCGATCCCTCTCCTCACACGCTTAGTCGCACGGGCACCTGGGGACGGTCAGCAGTGCTGCGGGGCCTGTGTACAGGCTGACCAGATTATGAAACAATAGGGCCTGCTGCCGCGGGCCCCCCTGTTTCACCGGGCCCGGTACATCAGTACCCCCTGTACTGGCTGTACGGCGGCCCTGGTTATAAGAACTGAACATACACCTGGATTACAGGTTTTGTCATTAAATGTATTAGAATATGACTGATTGAAACCCGGAAAGTGAATGGGTGTTGTTTAAAAACGGTGAATAAAAAGTAAAAAGAATTTGATAATCAATATCGACTGATACTGTTGATTGTTCAGAATGTTACTTTGGGGTGAATAAGGAAGAAATTGCAATGTTTTTCAGTATCCAACCATAAAGAAAACCATAAAAGATGTAGGTGTGGTGTAAATCATTATAATGGGGGGCCCTAGATAGGCCAGTTTTTAGTAGGCAATAGGTTCCCATATAGGCAGGCAGGGTTAAGGTGGCTATAAGGCCCCATATAGGAAGTCAAGCAGAGTTTAGGTAGAGTATAGGGCCCCATATAGACAGGCAGTGTTTAGGTAGCTATAGAGCCCCATATAAGATAGGCAAGACATGGTATCGGGTCATGATAGGAAGGAATGCAGGTTATGGTGTCTATAGGGCCATAAAGGTAAGCAGACAGGTTTTAGGTAGCTATAGGGAGCCCATAAAAGTATCGCAGACAGGTTTAGGTAGCTATAGGGCCATATACTACATAGATATAAAATATATATAAATCATATATAAATATATATATATATATGCATGCAGGGCATATGGGTAGGCTATAGAGGCCATTTATATAGGCGAGGCCAGCATAGGGTAGAGCTAATAGGGGTCATTTATATAGGCAGACAGGGCATAGTGTGGGCCATTGGTGCCTCATATAGGCAGGGCATAGTGTGGGCTATAGGGGCCATTTATATAGGCAAGGTCAAGACAAGAGTGGGCTATAAGGGCCCCATATAGCATGCAAAGGTTACATTAATGTTTTGGGTTTTTTTTTTAAAAAAAAGGGGGAAATCCCTTACTCACCTGTGCCACGCTCTCTCGCAGCTCAGCCCCGGGCAGTCTGTGCTTGGCGCGTGTGGCGCGATGACGTGACGTCATTGCGCAGCCCATGTCAGCACTGTGCGCCGGCACCTGCACCTAGCAGGTAGAGTAGCAGAGCGGAGCACCGGAGGAGCTCCTCTCTGCTAACACCGGACAGTCCTGCATTTGAACGCTCGGGCCGGAGGCAGAGCCCAGGAGGCGCCGGGCCCCGCGTCCGCCGGCAGTGAACTGGTATGTTCACTGTCGGGAGGCACAGGGAGCAGAACTACCGGGATAGCAGACATGTTAGCAGCTGCCCCAGGGCCCAGGCCCCCTAAGAGCCCGGGCCCCGTGGTAGCTGCTACGTCTGCTACCCCGGTAGTTACGCCCCTGGATGTGTGTATAAATATATACAAGTCATATAAAGTTTGGGCACCCTTACTAATTAATCTTAATCATTTTTAGTTCTAAAATATTGGTGTTGCAACGAGCCATTTCAATTTGATATATCATAATAACTGATTGGAACCACAGTAATATTTCCGATTGAAATGAGGTTTATTGTACTAACACAAAAAGTGCAATATTAGTTTTGTATGAGTATATCAATTGAAATGGCAGTTGCAAATACCCAAATATGTAGACTAAAAATGATTTAGTTTTAATAGGGTCCCAAGACTTTTTTTCCAAATGACTGAATGAGTATAATATATATAGAATATATATATATATATATATCAATATATATATATATAGACTATATTTATATCTATATATACACACACACATATATAATATATATATATCTAAATCTAAAAATAACTAATCTATCTATATATCTATACATAACATCACACCGGCCACATTATTATGGTACAACCTGTCCAACTGGCTCGTTAAAACACTTAATTTCTCATCAGCAATCACATGGCGGCAACTCAGTGCATTTAGGCATGTATCGAACATGGTCCAAGACAATCTCCTGCAGTTCAAACCGAGCATCAGTCATGGGAAGCAAAGGTGAATTCGATCCTTTGACACGTGGCATGGTTGTTTGGGTTGCCAGAAGGGCTGGGACTGAGTATTTCAAGAAACTTGCTGATCCACCTGGAGTTTCACGCAACAAACCATCTCTAGGGTTACAGAGAATGGTCCGAAAAAAAAAAAAAACATCCAGTGAGAGCGTCAGTCCCTGATGAGGCGGAAATCCTTGTTGAAGCAAGAGGTCAAAGAGAATGGGCAGGACTGGTTCGCGAGCTGAAATAGAAAGGTACAACAGGACTCAAATAGCCACCCGTTACAACCAAGGTAGGCAGAAGAGCATCTCATGAACTCACAGTTAACGGGCCAACTTTGAGGCAATGGGGCTACAGCAGCAGAGACCACACCGTGTGCACTCCCTTTCAGCCGAAGAACAGTAAACTGAGGCTCCCAATTAGCCCAGCACATCGAAATTGACAGTAGAAGATTGGAAAAAACATTGCCTGGTCTGATGAGTCCTCGATTTCTGCTGCGAACTGTCGGATGGACGGGTCAGAATTTTAGTGTCAACCACATGAAACGTGGTTCCCTCCTGCCCTGAACAACGTTCCGGAAGGTGGTGGTGGGTCACGGTGTGGGTAATATGTTCCTTGGCACTCGTTGGGCCCCTTGGAACCAATTGCACATCGTTCAACACCTATGTTGAATCTATAACCACGAAGAATTGAGGCAGTTCTGATAGGCAAAAGGGGGTCCAACCCGTTTACAACGCAGGTGTACCTAATAAAGTGGCCGGTGGTGAGTATATATCCATACATGCCATCTCTCCCATTTTTGGGGTCGGGTGGGGTCCCGCTAGTTGGGTCCCCCCCCCGCCCTTCGCGGGGGAAGTTGCACGTATGCCACCCGCCGCCAGCAGGCGGCGGGGTCCTTTAAATGACCCGCAGCGCCGATAGCGCGGTGCGCTACTCTTTCGGCCGCCGGTCCGTTCCCACAGGCGTGTGAAGCGGTGCCGCAGGGTCCCGCTATTCACCCGCCCGGACCTCGCTAGGCGGCAGGGAGTGCGGCAGGGAGGGAGCGCTCCCTCCTCCCCCTGGAATGACGGCGCCCGCTGTGCGCCGTACACACAGTCCCGCGTCACAAGGGGAAGTGACGCCACGGGCTCACTCACATCCCTTGCACACTGCTCGAGGAATCGGCTGGAGCTGTCCCTCTGCAGGAGCCTGTCAGTAAGTGGATGTTATTATTTTAATTTTATTAGTTTTAGAGGGGGCACTGCCTGGCTACAATGAGGGGGTCTACCTGGCAACAGAGGGGCACGACAATGTGCAACATAGGTGCACAACCTGGCAACAAGAGGGGCACAACCTGGCAACATAGGGGGCCCTACCTGGCACCAGAGGGGGCACTACCTGCTAACAATGGGGGGGCACTACAGGCCACAGAGAGGGCACTCCCTTGGCTGAACAATGGGGGGCACTACCAGGCTACAAGGTAGGTAACTACCGGCAACAATGGGGGCACAACCTGGCAACATGGAGGCACTACCTTGGCTAAAATGGGGGCACAACCTGGCTACACCAAAGGGGGTACAACTGCTAACAATGAGGGGGAGGACTGACCCTTGCCACAATGGAGCACCACCTGGCCTAACAATGGGGGCCCTACTGGCACAACGATGGGGGCACTACCTGGCTCCAAGTGGTGGGCACAACCTGCAAACCCCTAGGGGGCATCTACATGGCAAACAAGAGGGGCACTACCTGCAACCAATGGGGGGCATCTACCTGGCCCACAGAGGGGCAGCGACATGGCGCCAACAATGGGGGCCATCTACTGGCAAACAATGGGGGCACTACCTGGAAACAATGGGGGGCTTTACCGGGCTAAAAATTTGGCTTACCTGGCTACAGAGGGGCATTTTTTGGCTAAAAGGGGGGATTACCTGCCTGTAAGGGGCATACCTGGTTTTGGGGGGGGGGCTACCCGGCTATAAGGGCATCTCCCTGGCTTTTTTCCCAAAGCCGTTATGCTTAGGTGGGTAGGTGTGGCTTTTTGAAGGGGGTGGCATCCCGTAAAGATGGGCGGCCCATGAAAATTTTTTCCCCGCGGGCGCTACGGCGCCGCCCTAATGTCCCCTGCTTTTTCATTTTCAGAAGTTGAACTTGATATATTATATACCAAGTGTATGTGTTTCTGTCGATGACTGAGCCAACGTGCCCAGTGAGCCGTCGGGTAACCTGGAAGTAATCAGGGTCTGTCTACTTTCCCGGAGGGGGGTTTCTGTGAGGAAGGAGCCCCGGGGGCCATTTTGTTCTTTATAATGAATATCCCCGAGCAAAAGAGCGACTTTTTAAATTAAGATATTTGGGAAATTTTTCATTAACCCCTTAACGACTCTGGGCGTATGAGAATGTCCCAAGGCCGCTAAGGGGCTTTGCAGGGGGATCGCTGCGTGACCCTCCCGCACAGCCGGCGGGTGTTAGCGGCTGATCGCTGCTAACACCTGGCGGGTGGCGCCGCCCGCTGGCACTGTTTAAACCCGTCGACACCCGGGAAAGATGGGTGCGGCGTCTGAATGAACGACGTAGTTGGGGCATCGGGGATCGGGCGCTTTCGGAAAAAAGGGGGGGTGGGAAACCCATGTGAATGCTGCGTCACTTTCATTTCCCGGTTTGCCCCACTTCCCGGGCCGTAGACGGAAGTGGGGGGGGAAACGCCATCTTTATACCCCAAAGATTGTCAAGACCCTAGGGGGGGACAAATGTTACAGTGAAAAAAATTAATAAATAAAGTTTTAAAGTACAAAAAAAAAGTATTAAAAGTTCAAATCACCCCCTTTCCCCCATTTTAGAAATCAAATCATTAAAATATAAAAAGTTACACATATTTGGTATCGCCACGCCCTGAAAAATTTGCGATCTATTAAAATATAACATAATTTACCCCGTACGCTGGAACACCGTAAAAGAAAAAAAATTCCAAACGCCAAAATTGCATTTTTTTGGTCATTTTATGTCACTCAAAAGATGGAATAAAAGTGATCAAAAAAGTCGCATGCATTCCAAACTGCTAGCGATAAAAATTACACTTCAGCCCGAAAAAAAATGCCCCCTCACTGCGTCCGTAGGTGTTAGTAAAAAAATTTAATTGGTCGCACAAAATGGCGCCGCGGCGCAAATTTCAAAAATAGAAAATTTTTGGAATTTTTTCATGGTACCAAAACATAACAGAAATCCTACATATTTGGTATTGCTGGATGCATAACAAACCTAGTAAATACAGATAACACATTATATTTACCGAAGATTGAACGGCGTAAAAGCAAAAACACCAGAAAACATGGCGAAATACGTTTTTTTCACAATTTGTCCCCCTTGGAATTTTTTTTTTCGGTTTCCCAGTATATTCTATAGTACAGTGAATAACACCATTAGAAAGTACATCTTGTTCCGCAAAATAAAAGCCCTCATATGTCTATGTAGGTAGAAAAATAAAAAAAGTTATGGCTTTCAGAAAGCGAGGAGAGAAAAACAAACGTGTCACCAAAAAAAAACCGCCGGGTCCTTAAGGGGTTAAAACATGTAGTTTATGTATTAAGTTTTCTTCTGTTCCTGGTGAAACACTTTACTGAGTTAAAAAAAAAAATAAAAATAGCCCAAACCGAATCTTTTAGCCCCACTAAACTTTATATTCTCTAACAACATCACTGATGGAAAACTGACACAATTATGCAACTTATTTTAGCGCCTCTTATAAAAATAAACAGAAAAAATGGAAAAAACAGACCTTTTATAACTATTTTCTTCATATTCCATAAAAAAATAAAGATTACAAAAAAAAAATGCCTAAAACGAGTAGAATAAGCGAGCGCAAGAAAGCGTTATAGCCGTCAAACCGGCGCGTACTACTGAAAAGGAAAAACGTGACCAGTCAGGAACCGGATAATAAACACTCTCCACATCTGGTGAATGGTAGTGACTGGCAGAAACAAAACCTCAAAAATTGCCACAATTAAGTCTCATCTCACAGAAAATTTATTTGGGGGGGTTTCACAGAACTTTCTATGCGGAAAATTATTACCTTAGGGTATGTTCACATGGAGTTTGGTCTCCATATTAACATCTGCTTTTTAGATGCATCTTGGGGACCGACAGGACAGACCCAGAGACACATCTAACAATTAGCAGTGACTTTATCACTGCCGGCAATGAGGAACACGCAGCGGAGTTCACATGAGAGATGACCGCTGCGTGTTTGCCTCGCGCCTGTCGGGTCCATCTTGCGAATGCAATCAAAGAATTGCATGTCAGGTGCAAGGCAAACACACAGTGGCGATCCCTCATGTGAACGCCGCTGTGTCTTCCTCATAGACCGTAGTGATAAACTCACTGCTGTTAGGGCTAGTTCACACGGCTTAAAGCCGACGTAATTGCGGGACGGATTTGGCCGCGCAATTACGTCGGCTGCCGTGCAGCGGGGGGCAGGGGGCCGCATAGACACTCATTATTCACCGCAAGTACAAGCCGTAAATAATGTGCATGTCACTTTCTTCCTGCCTGGCGTATTCGCCGAGCGGGGAGAAGAGATGGAATCCACAGTTCTCTATGAGAATTGTGGATTACCGTAATGACTGGGACGGATTGGAGCCGTACTGCAGGGCAAAAGCGGCGCGCAGTACGGCTCCAATCAGTCCCAGAATAAGCCGTGTGAACGGCCCCTTAGATGCGTCTCTGGGTCCGTCCTGTCAGTCCCTGAGATGCATCTGAAAAGCAGATATTAATACGGAGACAAAACTCCGTGTGAACAAGCCCTTATGAGTCACAGAAAGCAGAGAGGAGTAACCAAAGCGAAGAACACGAAAACCACAAGGGCGGGAAAAGATTCAAACCAAAAAAAGTTCATCAGTTCAGAGAGGAATGCGTACTACAGCACACAGCCGGCGTCATGGCAACCACAGTCGGCGTCATGGCAACCACAGCGCACAGCCGGCGTCATGGCAACCGCAGCGTACAGCCGGCGTCATGGCAACCGCAGCGTACAGCCGGCGTCATGGCAACCGCAGCTGACGTCATGCGTACCTCAGAAGAAGGAACAGTTTAGTCGCCGCTTCACTAGTGCCCCGCGGCCGCGGGTAACGGTTCTCCACCGGACGGGGCGCAGCGACTCCGGTCTGCTCCTGGATGGTGTCGGTTGCCTCCGTCCCCCCATAGGGTGACCCACGACGCTGCCGCCCGGAGCGGAGCGGAGAGCGCGGGACCCCGGAGAAATGTAAAGAAGCTGGAGGCGGAGACAGCGGCTACGGGAGAGAAGATACCGAGAGAACCAGGGGGAGAAGCCTCAGTGGGAGAATCCTGGGGGGGAGGTGGGAGTGGGGGGATCGCTGCTTGTGATTGCAGACTTCGAATCCACGTACTTTTATAAACTGATATTTCTGCTGCCAGAACATCTAACGATGAGGAGACCCCGAAGAGTGACTTACCCAGGTACCTGCAGCCTCTGCCCGGTATATAGGACATATGTGGTGACTGGATATAGGACGGTATATAGGACATATGTGGCTGGGACTGGATATAGGACATATGTGGTGACTGGATATAGGGACGGTATATAGGACATATGTGGTGACTGGATATAGGGATGGTATATAGGACATATGTGGTGACTGGATATAGGGTGGTATATAGGACATATGTGGGGTGACTGGATATAGGGTGGTATATAGGACATATGTGGTGGGGACTGGATATAGGATGGTATATAGGACATATGTGGTGGTGACTGGATATAGGGATGGTATATAGGACATATGTGGTGGTGACTGGATATAGGGACGGTATATAGGACATATGTGGTGGGGACTGGATATAGGACGGTATATAGGACATATGTGGTGACTGGATATAGGACGGTATATAGGACATATGTGGTGGGGACTGGATATAGGACGGTATATAGGACATATGTGGTGGGGACTGGATATAGGACGGTATATAGGACATATGTGGTGGGGACTGGATATAGGACGGTATATAGGACATATGTGGTGGGGACTGGATATAGGACGGTATATAGGACATATGTGGTGGGGACTGGATATAGGACGGTATATAGGACATATGTGGTGGTGACTGGATATAGGACGGTATATAGGACATATGTGGTGGTGACTGGATATAGGACGGTATATGGGACATATGTGGTGGTGACTGGATATAGGACGGTATATAGGACATATGTGGTGGTGACTGGATATAGGACGGTATATAGGACATATGTGGTGACTGGATATAGGACGGTATATAGGACATATGTGGTGGTGACTGGATATAGGACGGTATATAGGACATATGTGGTGGTGACTGGATATAGGACGGTATATAGGACATATGTGGTGGTGACTGGATATAGGACGGTATATAGGACATATGTGGTGGTGACTGGATATAGGACGGTATATAGGACATATGTGGTGGTGACTGGATATAGGACGGTATATAGGACATATGTGGTGGTGACTGGATATAGGACGGTATATAGGACATATGTGGTGGTGACTGGATATAGGACGGTATATAGGACATATGTGCTGGTGACTGGATATAGGACATATGTGGTGGGGACTGGATATAGGACGGTATATAGGACATATGTGGTGGGGACTGGATATAGGACGGTATATAGGACATATGTGGTGGGGACTGGATATAGGACGGTATATAGGACATATGTGGTGGGGACTGGATATAGGGACGGTATATAGGACATATGTGGTGGGGACTGGATATAGGGACGGTATATAGGACATATAGAGAGTGTACACTGGTGTCTACCACTATATGGTCACTGTATGGAGGTAATATACCGTCTTCAGAGCCTGTGTACACTGGTGTCTACCACTATATGGTCACTGTATGGAGGTAATATACAGTCTGCAGAGCCTGTGTACACTGGTGTCTACCACTATATGGTCACTGTATGGAGGTAATATACCGTCTTCAGAGCCTGTGTCCACTGGTGTCTACCACTATATGGTGACTGTATGGAGGTATTATACAGTCTGCAGAGCCTTGTCAGTTCTACCACTAATGGTCACTGTATGAGGTATTATATGTCTGCAGAGCCTGTGTACACTGGTGTCTACCACTATATGGTCACTGTATGGAGGTAATATACAGTCTGCAGAGCCTGTGTACACTGGTGTCTACCACTATATGGTCACTGTATGGAGGTAATATACAGTCTGCAGAGCCTGTGTACACTGGTGTCTACCACTATATGGTCACTGTATGGAGTAAATATACAGTCTACAGAGCTGTGTACACTGGTGTCTACCACTATATGGTCACTGTATGGAGGTAATATACAGTCTGCAGAGCCTGTGTACACTGGTGTCTACCACTATATGGTCACTGTATGGAGGTAATATACAATCTGCAGAGCCTGTGTACACTGGTGTCTACCACTATATGGTCATTGTATGGAGTATATAACAGTCTGCAGAGCCTGTGTACACTGGTGGTCTACCACTATATGGTCACTGTATGGAGTAATATACAATGTACTGCAGAGCCTGTGTACACTGGTGTCTACCACTATATGGTCACTGTATGGAGGTAATATACAATCTGCAGAGCCTGTGTACACTGGTGTCTACCACTATATGGTCACTGTATGGAGGTAATATACAGTCTGCAGAGCCTGTGTACACTGGTGTCTACCACTATATGGTCACTGTATGGAGGTAATATACAGTCTGCAGAGCCTGTGTACACTGGTGTCTACCACTATATGGTCACTGTATGGAGGAATCGCATTTATTATAAATGATAATAATCCGATTAAGAGAAGGACTGGGAGCTGCTTCAATATGGGCGTCACTGGTAGTGCTAAGAGGAAAACTACATAGAAAATTCCCAGAAAGTGCAACCCTCTCTTGATCCTCTTCTTTCTGTTTCTCATTTACTAGAGTGGTGGTGTTTGTGTGTGGTAACGAGCTGTGTTTGCGGTAAGGTTTGTATTCCTGGCAGGTCGCCCGGATCAGGTGCTGCAGTCTGTGTATTGTCTTATGCCCCTTGTTATTCATCTGCCATCATTGAAAATGATCATTAGGAATTCTCCTCTTCCCTGCAGGGTTTCTATAGGACTATTGTTTAACCACTTTCCTGGACCGTTCGCCCCCCCCCCCCTACCCCCTTCTTGATTTAAAGGGGTTGAATCATTTCATTAAATGGTCTTCAGAATAAGGGGACAGTGAAAACAAGCAACTTTACAATTGGATGTCATTAGCACATCTGTCGTGTTTTCAGTCTCCCTGATCTTCGTTTTGAGTAAACACTGGTCCCCAGTGTCGGTCGGATCCCTCCTCCTTTCATTGCATTGGCTGACGGCTCTGCTAATTTACTTTGTCTGGCCCCCGGTCGTATTCACGGGAGCGTGTGTTCCTGCCTCTCACTCAAAATAAGGGGCCGGTAACAATTTCACTCTATACAGCCACCAGCTCCTCAGTGACACTGAAGCTGCTTCTACAATCAGAAAACAGCAGAATTGTGCCTAGTGTAAACATAGAATGGAGACCGATCTGTGTTCCCCCAGAGGAGTTCAGAGAAGACTGGATTCAACTGTAACAAATCTCCAGCTGTGAGAGGAGAAGAGATCAGTGCTCTGAGTTCATAGAAGACTGTCTAGACTGAATGCAGGGTTGTGCTATGTAAACAGCTCTTACAAAATAAGACTGCATAGGGAGAGGACAGTGACGTGGACATAGAGATGGGGGGGGGGGCGGAACACACTCGGGAGCGAGCATGAACAGTGAAGGGGGGATGATGTCATCCCCCTTCAATTAAGAAACATCCAGCTGGGAGGGGAAGAAACGCCCCTGGATTTGAAGAGCTGACAAGCTGAGAGTACAATGAAACACATGAACTGATGAAGCGATACATCCCCTTTAAAGGGATGTATCGCTTCCTTACTTTGGCTGATTCACACTGCTCTCAGCTTCTCAGCTCTGGAGATTCAGGTGGCGTTTCTTCCCCTCCCAGCTGGGTGACATCATCCCCCCTTCACTGTTCATGCTGGCCTGAGTCCACATGTCACTGTGTCTCTCCCTATTAGTCTTATTTTATAAGAGCTGTATACATACCACAGGCTGCATTCAATCTAGACTCAGCACTGATCTCTCACAGTGGAGATGTGTTACAGCTTTCTAAGAATGGCACAGATCTGCTTCTATGCAGGAGAGTTAGGCACAGGGACAAAACTGTCATGTTTTCTCATTGTACAATCTGCTGCAGTCTGTTTCTGCTAGGTGTGGAGACAGAAAATGCTACGGCCCCTAACTCTGAGTCAGGCAGGGATCGACACAATTGGGCTGTTTCCTGATTGTGTAAGCCCTTCAGTGTAATTCTGTTTCTTCTCTCTGTATAAAGTGAAGATGTGACGGTCCCTTACTCTGAGTGACAGACACAGCTCTGTGAATCGAACTGGGGCTGAACAGAATGTAAATGAGCTCTCAGCTAGTGAAATGCAAGGAGGAGGGATCTGGAGGGATTCGACCCACACTGGATATCAGTGTAAATAAAAACACAAGATAAGGGACACTGTGAGAACAAGGCAGATTTGCAAATGACATCCAATTGCAAAGTTGCTTGTTTTCACTGTCCCCTTATTCTGAAGACCATTTAATGAAATTATAACACCCCTTTAAGGGTTGTCAGTGCTGGGCTGAAAGTTACGGATTGGGCTGCTAGTATTACATTTAAAATAATGATAAAAAACATAATTGTAATACAGGAACTTAATTATAAAGTCCTGTCAAGGGTGTGCCTGATACCTGTTGGAGATGTGAGAAAGCAGCAGGTACCATGTCTCACATTCGGTGGGGGTGTGAATCTCTGCAGCTCTTTTGGAGAAAAGTAATCGAAGTGGTTAAGATTGTAACTGGTATAACACTGCAAAATACTCCCTCTGTTCTTCTACTGTGTATGCTTCCCGTAGGTATACATGTCCTGAAGGGCAGTCTAGTTCTTTTTCTGCTAGGAGCGGCCAAATTATTAATTCCTAGAAAGTGGAGATCAACTCAGATCCTCACTTTGGCGGAGCTGAGAGCAGATTCGACCCAGGCTCTGGACAGATTTAATAGAGTCTGGATGGATTGGATGATATTCTCTGGGTCTACAGCTTTCAAAAAGATGTCCTAGAATGAGCAGCAACCAGTGCTGGTTCCATACAACACGAACATTTTTCCCCATACCGTTCTCCCTGGGTTTGTTAATAATTGTCTCTATAGTAAAAACCATTGTCGTGCTCAACGATCCTATCCAGGTGGCTCAATGTGATGTTTAGTTATACGGTTTTGATCTTCTTGTACCCATCAACAACAGTTACGTATTTGTGTTAAAGTAAAATATATCTTCCTTAAAGGGCTATTTTAGTCCTTTTGTTAGCACAGAAACAGACAACAATCTTAGTTTACCATCACTTTGAGTATATGGGTGTGATTTTCATATCGTTTGTTTAATTCGCAATACTGTTCATTATTTTTCTGGAAAAAATTCTGATGCTCCTATTAGGGCTTGTTCACACGACGTTTTGGATGCGTATTGGATGCGTTTTACGGATCCGTTTTTTGGATCCGTTTTTTCAATGCTTTATTTAAATCAACCTATCAAACTGCATTAAATATAATATAACCCTATCAATGACCAAGAAAAACCCTTTTTTTTTTTTACCTAGTGTCAATCAAATGTACATACACCTATGATTTTTAGAACCTGCCCCCCCTATTTTTTTTTTTAAATCAACCAATATTTTTCCCAAACCCACCCCATGTAAATGATTTAATAACAATCATTTATAAACTAAATATTTATAAACTAATATATATTCATTATACATATATATATTTTTTATACAATTTATACAAATATACATTTATATACTATTATATACATTTTATATATATATTTATATACATTTATAAACTAAATATAACCCAAAAATAATATTCAAATTTTATTATTTAATTAAATCCAATGCGTTTTTACGGATGCGTTTTTGGCATCGAAAGCGGATCCCAAAAAGCACCCAAATGTATGCTGCGCTTTTGGATCCGCTTTCGGGATGCCAAAAGCGCACTCCATTATTTCCTATGGGGATTTCTCTTGCGTAAAAGCCAAGAAGGGAAATTTACATGTCAATACTTAAAACGGATCCGAAAAGCGGATCGCGAAAAAGCGCATCAGAGTCACTCGTGTGAACAGCGATGCGTTTTGCCATTGAAAGCAATGTTAATCACACAGACACTTGTTAGCTCCGTTTTGCGGATACGTAAAACGGATCCGTAAAACGGATCACAAAAACGTCGTGTGAACAAGCCCTTACAGTGATGTTGTTGTATCATAATTTTGTTTCATCAATAAAGCTCAGTTTGAAAATGGGGGGAAAAAAACATAATTGTATTATTTTACATGTTGTCAGTCAGAGACCTCTGAGGGCATTTTCACATTTTTTTTTTCTTTTTTTGATTTCCCATGTAACTGGGGCTGGTATATGAACCTCAGTTAGGCTCTGTCTACACTGCACAGAAAAACGTCCGTTTTTTCAGCGTTTTTCGTTTTCTAAAAACGCTGTAAAAACGACTGTAATCATCTGCCATAGACTCTAATGTAAAACCCTCCCGCTGTCTACACTGAGCTTCTTTTTTCTGCTCGTTTTTTTCACTGGTCGTATTTTGCAAAATGCTCTAAAAAACGCCAGAGCCGGGCAGAAAATTTACTACAGGAGTCTATGGAAAGCGCCGGACGTTTTTTGGCGCGTTTTAGAGGCGTTTTTTGCCGCGATTTTTTCACTGAAAACCCTCCCCGGAGGGCCAAGTCCCACTTTAGTTGGGTGTTTTAAAGGTTATATCTTATCAATTTGCATACAAGTGTCTGATGTGTCCTTGTCTGTACCTTTTGTAATAAAATGATCACGCTTTGGGCGCTAATGATTTTTGCGCAGTTCATATTTTTTTCGCTAAAAATACGTTTTCTACGGATTGTGGCGTCAGAATCCGTTTTTTTACGGATTTTGGTGCTAAAATCCTTTTCTAAACATATTTTGGCGCTAAAAAAATTATCTCGCTACTGACGCTGAAAATACGTTTTTTATGGATTTTGGCTCCAGAATCCGTTTTTTTTTACAGATTTTGGTGTTAAAATCCTTTTCTTAACTTTATTAGCGCCAAAATATGTTATCTCGCTTCTGACCCCAGAAATACGTTTTTTTTACGGATTTTGGCGCAAGAATCCGTTTTTTGGCACTAAAATAATTTTTTTTACAGATTTTAGCGCTGATAACGTTATGTCGCCTCTGACGGCAAAAATACGTTTTTTTTACAGATTTCAGCGCCAGAATTCGTATTTTCACAGATTTTGCCGCTAATAAAGTGATCTAGCTTTTGACACCAAAAAATAGGTTTTTTTACGGATTTGGGCACTAAGATCAATATCTTAAAAATGTTGGCGCTAATAAAGTGATCTCGCTTCTGACACTAAAAATATTTATTTTTACGGAATTTGGCGCAATAATGCGTTTTTGAGGATTTTGGCGCTAAAATCCTTTTCTTTACAGATTTTGACGCTAATACAGTTATCTGTATGCAAAGATAATGTGGGTTTTTGTGGATTTTGGTGCAAGAATCTGGTGCAAAATTTAATAAAGTAGTAGCACGCAGCAGCTCACAAAGGACAATGTGCTCACAATGGCTACAGTGATCTAAAGGAAGTGACTACTTAACATGGTAACTCCTCCTGTAGGGTGTAGTTTACAGCCAATGGCTTAATTTGTGCATACATTAAAAAGCAGAGCAAAGACGCTCCAAAAAACACTTCAAAAAAACGCTCCAGAAAACGAAAAATGCTCCAAAAAACTGACGTTTTTTCCGCTGCTTTTGACCGGCAGTGGACAGAAAACTCAGTTTCATGAACATTTTTAGTAATTCATTTTCAGGTCGTTTTTTGTCCACTGCAGGGGAGACAGAGCCTTACAGGCAAAACACATTCCCAGCACAGAGCTGATCTATATCTGATAAGACCCAGCTGCTCCTGCCATTACTGAGCCCCGAGGATCGTGTGACCATTGGGAAGCTTCTTGCCTATCTGTGTATATAGCAATAGAGAAGGCAGGGACAGCTATAATCAGCTACAGCCAGCTCTCTCCTCCTGTAGCTGTACAATTAGTTCCAGAACATCCGGGCAGAGTTGGGTTAAGTCCACCCGACCGGGTTTTTTTCGTTGGATTTTCAGACGGTTTATGGATTTGAAACGGTCTTAAAACTGACAAGGAACCATCCCCATGGGCTTTAATAGAAAATCCGCCCCGAAGTCTACACTGACTGGATTTTAAGCTGGACGGATTTCTAACAGACGGCGTTTCAAAAACTCGGAACATGCACAATCCTTTGCCCGGTTTTCGGGTGGTCACTGGTTATGGGGGACGGGCGAATCCGTAAACCTTGGACAGAACCGTCCCCCAAAGCCATTGAAAAGATAATAAAATACCTGTTGTCGATATGGCCTTAGCCTTGGGGTATGTCCACACGGCAGTTTTTCATGCTTATTTTGGGGCGTATTTTGTGCCCAATATGCCTATAAATGAGCATGAAAAAAACTTCCTCACAGACTGCAATGCAAACCAGTGTCGTCGTTTAGAGTATTTGTCGGTGTGTACTGTCCGTGCCTCCATAGAATTGACATTTCAAATGCTAAAATATACGAAGCAGAAATCCGCATCCTTTCCTCATTCAAGTTTCTTGCTTGTAAGCGCGACGTGTCCACGCCGAGCATACTAATTGTGTGATTTTCCCCTTAAAAAGTAACCGCCCGGACATCTATATTCTATGGGCGGTTGGCAACCAGTTAAAGGGGTTGTTTCACCTCACTGTTTCAGAGCCAAAAGCCAATTTAGATTCATGCTTCCTCTCTCTTACTGGTCAGGCTGTGGGTGGTTCTGTAGCAGTGGTTAGTCTATCAGCTCAGTACTCACTGCTCTTCTAATGGCACTGACATGAGAGCAGGAGATGTTATCTATAGAGCAGAGAGCTTCAGAGCTCAAAGTAAACAAAGGAGACTAATTACTTGTTTGAGATAACACACTGTTGTCAAACTACCTGTCATTATCCCTGCTATCAGATAAAATAGAGCACAGAGAGGTAGGAGAGCAGGTGAGTAACCTTTGTGCTCTCAGAGCAGATAAAATCTCTGACCTCCTCAACAAAAAAATGAAGCAATATATTTGAAAAAAAATCTTCAGTTACTGGTCCCTACATGTTTAAAGCTAATCTTTGTATTGAGATGGCCCCTTCAAGGAATGATGCAGGAGGGGAAATGATCTCTTGGTCACTTCTGTCAGGCACTTCTAGTTTTACTGCTCTTTTAACCAGTTCCTGACCGGGCATCTTTTCCTTCATAGTACACGCCGGTGTGAATGCTATAACATATTCTTGCAGTTTGGTTATTGTACTCATTTTTTTACCTTTTTCCTGTGACATGTTAGGCTTTACTGTTCTGCAATATTTATGTTAGTTTTTATTTTTTTCTAGCCCCTTCCTGACAGCCGGTCATAATAATATGGCTCTGTTATTTTCCCTCCCCGAGAGCTATAAATGTATGTTCCCATCTCCATAGACATATGAGGGTTTTATTTTGCAGGACAAGATGGACTTTCTAATAGTGTCATTCAAATTACCATAGAATATATTGGGAAACCGCAAAAAATTCTTAATGGGGTAAAATGTGAAAAAACTTACTTAGGCCATGTTTGCGGGAGTTTTCTCTTTACGCTGTTCACCCTACAGGTTAATAGGATTCCGGCAATACAAAATATGTAGGGTTTTCTTTTGTTTTAGTACTGTAAAAAAATACAAACATTCTCGATTTCTTAAACTTGCGCTGGAACCCTTTTCTGCGATCAATAACTTTTTTGCTCTTCCGCCTTTGGACCTGAGTGAGGGGTATTTGCAGGCTAAAGTGTAGTTTTTATTGGCACCATTTTGGGATACATATGACTTCTTGATCACTTTTATTCCAATTTTTTGGGGATTTGAAATAAAGCCAAACCATTAGAAACACCAAATACCTTCAGGCAATAATAAATGAATACACACTTAAAATATAGCTTTTAATACAACAATATAATAAAAGGGGAAGGTAATCCCTACGAGCCCTATTAATGTCTATCTATTTACACTATATAAAGATAAACGGAGTAACCGCCCTGAAAAAGGGCGACCCCGTATAGCTAGCTAACTAAATCCCTACAATTCCCTAAATCAATACCAGGACAAAAAGGAAAATAATACCAAACAGAAATTTGTGAAATTAATCCATCACCAACCAAATAACAATTACTACAAGAACAAATAACCTATATCTATCCCTCTATCCCAACGCGTTTCTTCCGCTGATCAAGCGGATTCATCAGGGAATAGTACAAAAAACATCCAAATGGTATTGCCAAAGATACAAATACCAAATATATGCTTACGTATCTTTTTGTGCCATAATGTGTAGCCAATCCAGATGGAGGACAAGGGATCCTGCTAGATTCAAGTAGATAATACAGGGGCATGATGTGCACAAAAAGGGACGTAAGCATATATCTTGTATATGTATTTTTGGCAATATCATTTGGATGTTTTTTGTACTATTCCCTGATGAATCCGCTTGATCAGCGGAAGAAACGCGTTGGGATAGAGGGATAGATATAGGTTATTTGTTCTTGTAGTAATTGTTATTTGGTTGGTGATGGATTAATTTCACAAATTTCTGTTTGGTATTATTTTCCTTTTTGTCCTGGTATTGATTTAGGGAATTGTAGGGATTTAGTTAGCTAGCTATACGGGGTCGCCCTTTTTCAGGGCGGTTACTCCGTTTATCTTCATATAGTGTAAATAGATAGACATTAATAGGGCTCGTAGGGATTACTTTCCCCTTTTATTATATTGTTGTATTAAAAGCTATATTTTAAGTGTGTATTTATTTATTATTGCCTGAAGGTATTTGGTGTTTCTAGTGGTTTGGCTTTGTTTAGGTGAAAATACCGGGTATTATATCTGGGGATATTTCTTTCTCCCTGTCATTATAATAGAAGGAATATTGTGGTTTGTGGATTTGAAATAAGCAAAAAAAAACCACAATTTGGGGATTTGTTTTTTTTTTCTTTTTTTTTTTTTTTTAGGTGTGCAGCATACAGGCTAAATTATGTTTTATTATTGCGGTGTTACCAAATATTTTTTTTTTTTTTTGTTGGATTTTTTTTTTATTTGTAAAATGTTTTATAACTGCAAAAACAACTTGTCAAAAAATGGCCGCCACTTTAATATAATTACAGCAAAGAAAGTTATCGACCTAAACTTGACCATTAATTCTTCACTCAAATATAAATGGTCAAGAAACCAATCACTATAGGGTAATATGGGAGATTAACATACCTACTGTATACCCTAGTCATTAGTCATGAGAGTAAAGTTTACTTCATATAGATTTCAAAAACTCAGTGTAGAGAGAAGATTGCAGGTAAGGAAGAAAGTGAAAATGTTACATGTAAGATTTGATGACTCCCGTCTTTAACCCTTTAAGCCGAACGGCTGAAAAGTAGTTTTTGCCTTCTTGCGTTTCAACAGTTGTAACTTTTAAGTGTTTTTAATGATGCAGTTGTATGAGGCCTTGTTTCATTCGGGCCAAGTTGTACTTTATGGTGGATAGTTTAAAGGGGTTGTATCATTTCATTAAACGGTCTTTGGGATAAGGGGACAGTGAAAACAAGCAACTTTGCAATTGGATGTCATTTGCAAAGCTGTCTTGTTTTCACGGTCTCCCTTATTTTCGTTTTCTGTAAACACTGTTCCTCAGTGCGTGTCGGATCTCAACCCCTGGGTGTCGGATCCCCGCCCCTGGGTGTATTCCTGCATCTCTCACTCAGAATAAGGGGCTGGCAACAATTTCACTCTGTACAGCTAGCAGCTCCTCAGTGACACTGCAGCTGCTTCTACAATCAGAAAACAGCAAAATTGTGCCTCAGTGCTTATAATGCTCCTGCGTGTAAGGGGCCGGTAACAATTTCGCTCTGTACAGCTAGCGGCTCCTCCGTGACACTGCAGCTGCTTCTACAATCAGAAAACAGCAGAATTGTGCTTGGTGCCTTAATGCTCCTGCGTGTAAACATATAAGGGAGATGGATTTGTGCTCTGGATGAACTCATAGAAGACTGGATTCAACCGTAACAAACCTCCAGCTGTCAGAGGAGAAGAGAGCAGTGCTCTGAGTTCATAGAAGGCTGTCTTGACTGAATGCAGGCTTGTGGTATGTAAACAGCTCTTACAAAATAAGACTGCATAGGGAGACGACAGTGACATGTGGACTCAGAGAGGGGGGTGGGGGGAACATACTCGGGAGCGAGCATGAACAGTGAAGGGGGGGGGGGGTAATGTCATCCCCCTTCAGTTAAGAAACGCCCCTGGATTTCAGGAACTGAGAAAATCAAGCTTCAAGAAAACAGCCGAACTGATGAAGCGATACATCCCTTTAAGTTCACTTAAATAAATAACTGCAGAATATTCTTTCAATTTTTTAATTTTTTTTTACACCATTCACATTTCACACTTAACCTGTAGAATTAATCTAACAAGTTATTATTACGGCCGTGTGTATACCTTATGTGTAGGTTTTTTTTGTGTGTGTATTATGTATTTTTATTATTTTTTTTACACTTAGTAATGTATTAGCATATTCATATATGCTAATGCATTATAATCTGTGTCAGTCTGAGACAGGCAGTGATCAGGACAGCACACAGTCTGCCCTGATCACTGGCTTACACAGACAGTTCTAGGGTTACTCTAGGTCCCCAGGGCTGACTGTGCAGCCGTTCCCCTGTCGGGTCACCGGGCATATCAATCACCCGACAGAGCGGGGAAACCCTTTGATTGCGCTGCGTTGACGAACTGCGGCAATCAAAGGGTTAAAGCATCAGGGAGCGGAGGTTTCCCCCGCTCCCCGGTGCTTGCAGGAGCTGTGCTGGGAACAAGGCTGTGTAGCACAGCCCCGTTCTCAGTGCTGCTGCGGCCCCGCGAACCCTGATGTCTACATATTAACTACATCTTTCCTCTTGATGTATCCTTTCTCCCACATAGATTGTAAGCTCTTGTGATCAGGACCCTCATTCCTCTTGTCTCCTCTATCTCCTCATAGATTGTAAGCTCTTGTGATCAGGGCCCTCACTCCTCTTGTGTCCTCCTATCTCCTCATAGATTGTAAGCTCTTGTGATCAGGACCCTCACTCCTTGTGTCCTCTCTATCTTCTCATAGATTGTAAGCTCTTGTGATCAGGGCCCTTACGCCTTGTGTCCTTATAGATTGTAAGCTCTTGTGATCAGGGCCCTCACTCCTCTTCGTCCTGTGATCTCCTCATAGATTGCAAGATCTTGTGATCAGGATCATCACTCCTCTTGTGTCCTCTATCTCCTCATAGATTGTAAGCTCTTGTGATCAGGGCCCTCACTCCTCTTGTGTCCTCTATCTCCTCATAGATTGTAAGCTCTTGTGATCAGGATCCTCACTCCTCTTGTGTCTTCCTCTATCTCCTCATAGATTGTAAGCTCATGTGATCAGGGTCCTCACTCCTTTTGTGTCCCCTCTATCTCCTCATAGATTGTAAGCTCTTGTGATCAGGATCCTCACTCCTCTTGTGTCCTCTATCTCCTCATAGATTGTAAGCTCTTGTGATCAGGATCCTTACTCCTCTTGTGTCCTCCTATCTCCTCATAGATTGTAAGCTCTTGTGATCAGGATCCTCACTCCTCTTGTGTCCTCCTATCTCCTCATAGATTGTAAGCTCTTGTGATCAGGATCCTCACTCCTCTTGTGTCCTCCTATCTCCTCATAGATTGTAAGCTCTTGTGATCTTGGCCCTCACTCCTCTTGTGTCCTCCTATCTCCTCATAGATTGTAAGCTCTTGTGATCAGGGCTGTCACTCCTTTTTTTTCCGATGTGTTCATAGGTTTATTACTATGTAATGTCTGATTTTTGTCTGTACCCGTTCCCTCTGCATTATAAAGTGCTGTGACATACACTCACCGGCCACTTTATTAGGTACACCTGTCCAACTGCTCGTTAACACTTAATTTCTAATCAGCCAATCATATGGCGGCAACTCAGTGCATTTAGGCATGTAGACATGGTCAAGACAATCTCCTGCAGTTCAAACCGAGCATCAGTATGGGGAAGAAAGGTGATTTGAGTGCCTTTGAACGTGGCATGGTTGTTGGTGCCGGAAGGGCAGGTCTGAGTATTTCAGCAACTGCTGATCTCCTGGGATTTTCACGCACAACCATCTCTAGGGTTTACAGAGAATGGTCCGAAAAAAGAAAAACATCCAGTGAGCGGCAGTCCTGTGGGCAGAAATGCCTTGTTGATGCCAGAGGTCAAAGGAGAATGGGCAGACTGGTTCGAGCTGATAGAAAGGCAACAGTGACTCAAATAGCCACCCGTTACAACCAAGGTAGGCAGAAGAGCATCTCTGAACGCACAGTACGGCCAACTTTGAGGCAGATGGGCTACAGCAGCAGAAGACCACACCGGGTGCCACTCCTTTCAGCTAAGAACAGGAAACTGAGGCTCCAATTTGCCCAAGCTCATCGAAATTGGACAGTAGAAGATTGGAAAAACGTTGCCTGGTCTGATGAGTCTCGATTTCTGCTGCGACATTCGGATGTTAGTGTCATAATTTGGCGTAAACAACATGAATGCATGGATCCATCCTGCCTTGTATCAACGGTTCAGGCTGGTGGTGGTGGGTGTCATTGGTGTGGGGAATATTTTCTTGGCACTCTTTGGGCCCCTTGGTAACCAATTGAGCATCGTTGCAACGCCACAGCCTACCTGAGTTATTGTTGCTGACCATGTCCATCCCTTTATGACCACAATGTACCCAACATCTGATGGCTACTTTCAGCAGGATAATGCGCCATGTCATAAAGCTGGAATCATCTCAGACTGGTTTCTTGAACATGAGGAATGCTTCCAGCACCTTGTTGAATCTATGCCACGAAGAATTGAGGCAGTTCTGAAGGCAAAAGGGGGTCCAACCCGTTACTAGCATGGTGTACCTAATAAAGTGGCCGGTGAGTGTATGTTGGCGTTATATAAAGAGAGGGTACTTTTCTGGATGAGGTATACTTTGGTGTATCCGTTCATATCTGTATGTGATTGAGACATTCTAGCGTCGCACAAGGTATACTTTTTTTTTTCTTTTTTTATAGGGAGGAACCTGTAGCTAATAGTAGTCACATCCCTAAGACACCTGAACCCCATCACCTTGCCAGTTTAAGCTTTGGGACAATTGCTGGCTCTGTGTCTACTCCACGCCTTCTGTGGTTACTCAAGAGGTATCAACCAGCCACACAGCCATGTCCTCTCGATCTGAGTGCTGGCATGCTGCAGTGCTATAGTGGGTTGCACTGTTCCTCATTTTTAAACATTACAGCCACAAACTTAAATGTATTTTATATGATAGAGCAACACAAACTAGAAGGTATTTGTGAAGTGGAAACAAAATGATTAATGCTTTTCCACATTTATGCAAATAAAAAAACTGAAAAGTGCACCATGCATATTTATTCAGCCCCCTGTGCATTGATACCCCTAAATAAAATCCATTGTAACCAATTACCTTTAGGGTATGTTCACACGGCGTAATTGCGGTGCATTTGCGCTTTAATACGGATAAGATGCGCCCCATAATTGCAGTAATCCATAGCTCTCATAGAGAACAATGGATTACACCTCCTCTCCCCGCTCATTCAATACGATCGTATTGTACGCGTGGGGAGATAAGTGACATGAGTAATGCATATCTATGGGGCCGGTGGGCTGCCCTCCCCCCAACGCGCCTCGAGAGTACGCGCTGATCAGTGCAAGCTCCCGAAGCACACAATGTATTGCGGCGTGTACATCGTGTGAACATAGCCTTAGGAGTCACCTAACTAGTAAATAGAGCACATCTGTATGTAATTTATTCTCAGTGTAACTACAACTGCTCTGTGAAGGTCTCAGAGGTATCTTAGAGGACATAAGGGAAAAAAACCAGCATCAGAATACCAAGGAACATGCCAGACAGCTCAGGGATAAAGTTGTGGCAAAGTGTATTGCAGGGTTAGGTTTTAAAAATAGCCCAAGCTGTGAACATCCATCATCCATAAAAGCAAGCAGTATGGTACATCTGCTACCAAGTCATGGCCATCCACCTAAACTGAGAGGAGATCACTAATTGGAGAAGCATCTAAGAGACCCAGAGTTACCATGGAGCTGCTGCACAGGTCGGGGGGGAGAATCTGTTCACAGGACAACTATTAGTTATGTATTCCACAATTCTGGCCATTATGGAAGAGGGGCTAAAAGAAATCCCTTTGTAAAAGCCATAAGAAGTCCTGTCTGCAGAAAGCTATGTAGGGGCTACAGCAGCATGTGGGAGAAGGGGCCACAGCAAGCATATGGAAGTGGCTCTGCGACCTAAATGCCATAACTGCACATCATCCTGAACACACCATCCGCACTGTGAAGCCTAGTGGGGGCAGCATCATGCTGGGGGAGGCTTGACTTCATCAGGGCAGTCCTGGAGGAAAACCCATTAGAGGCTGCAGAAGACTTGAGAATGAGGCTGAGGTTCACCTTCCAGAAGGACAACGACCCTAAACATCGAGTCAAAGCTACAATCGAAGGGTTTACATCACAGCAGTTTCATGGATTACGATGGCCCAGTCACATCCAGACCTAAATCCCATTGAGAATTTGGGGCAGAACTTGAAAACTGCTGTACACAAACGTTCTCCAAACAATCTGACCGAGCTCGAGCGATTCTGCAAAGAAGAATGAGCAAAAATTAATTCCGGCCGCTAGATGTGCAAAGCTGAAGTGACCTCCCCAACAGACTGCAGCTGTCATTGCAGATAGAGGTGTCCTACAACGTACTGACTCCAGAGGTTGAATACATTGCAGATAGAGGTGTCCTACAAAGTACTGACTCCGGGGCTGAATACATTGCAGATAGAGGTGTCCTACAAAGTACTGACTCCGGGGCTGAATAAATTGCAGATAGAGGTGTCCTACAAAGTACTGACTCCAGAGGTTGAATAAATGCAGAAAGGGTCCTACAAATACTGACTCCGGGGTGAATACATTTCAGTAGAGGTGTCCCCCTTCAAAGTACGACTCCGAAGGAGAATCCCTTGCAAAAGGGTTCCCACAAAGTACTGACTCCGGGGTGAATACAATTGCAGATAGAGGGGGTCCTAAAAAGTACGACCCGGGCTGAATCATTTCAGATAGAGGTGTCCTACAAATACTGACTCCAGGGCTGAATACATTCAGATAGATGGCCACAAATACTGACTCGGGGCTGAATACATTTTCAGATAAGGGGGGTCCACAAAGTACTGACTCGGGGGGTGAAATACATTTTAGAAGAGGGGTTTCCCACAAAGTACTGACTCCGGGGCTGAATACTTGCAGATTGAGGTGTCCTACAAACACGACTCCGGGGGGGGAATACATTGCAGATAAGGTTCCCACAAATACTGACCCGGGGCTCAATAAATTTTCACATAGAGGTGTCCAACAAAGTACTGACTCGGGGTCAAAAACTTGCAGATAGAGGGGCCTACAAAGTACTGACTCCGGGGTGAATACATTTCAGTAGAGGTGTCCTACAAAATACTATCTGGGGGGTCAATAAATTGCCCCATAGAGGTGTCCTAAAATACTGATTCCGGGGCTGAATAAATTGAGATAGAGGGGGTCCTACAAAAATATGACTCCGGGGCTGATAATTTCGGATAGAGGTGTCCCACAAATACTGATCCGGGGGTGAAACATTGCAGATAGGGGCCTACAAATACTGACCTGGGGGGAATACATTGCAGATAGAGGTGCTTTTCAAATTAAAATGCCCCCTGGGGGGTGAAAACAATTTCAGATAGGGGTTTCCCCACAAATACGAATCTGGGGGCTGAATACAAATTTTCACATAGAGTGTCCTATAAAAAACTGACCCCGGGGGTAATTTCAATTGCAGAAAAGCGGTGGGCCCCACAAAAGTACTGACCCCAGGGTAATTACAATGTAGATAGAGGTGTCCTACAAAGTTCTGACCCCGGGGCTGAATACATTGCAGATAAGGTGTCCCCTTTCAAAGACTGACCTTTGGGCTGAATACATTCGATAAGGGTCCTATAAAGTAAACTGACCCCCGGACGAAAAAATTGCAGATAGGGTTCCACAAAGTACTGACACCCCGGGGGCTGAAAAACATGCAAAAGGTGTCCTAAAATCTGACTCCAAGGGTGAAAACATTGCAGATAAAAAGGTGTCCTCAAAAATATGACCCAGACTGAAAAAACCCCTTGCAGATAGAAATGGCCCCTACAAAAAATACTGAAAGGGCTGAAAACATTTCACAAGAGGTGTCCTAAAAGAAAATCACTCTGGGGCTGAATACATTGCAGATAGAGGTGTCCCCCCCCAAAATTTCTGACCCCCGGGGGTGAATTTCATTGCAGATAAGGTTCCTCAAAGTCACTCTGGGTGGGGAAAAACATTCAGAAAAAGATTTGTCCCCACAAAGTAAAAAAATCCAGGGAAAAGAATAAAAGTTAAAAGGGCCAACCCAAAAAGGGTATACCCCGGGGGGTTTCCCTTTCAAAAAGAGGGAACCCCCCCCCCTACACTTGGGGGGGGAATAAACCCCGCAGATAAGGGGGCCCCCACAAAGTATAAACCCCGGGCTGAATTTCATTAGATAGAGGGTTTCCCCACCAAATACTACTCTGGGGCGAAAAACATTGCGATAGAGGGTTTTCCTACAAAAATACTACTCTGGGGGAAAAAAAACATTGCAGATAAGGGGGTTCCACAAAAATACAAAACCCGGGGGTGAATACAAAATTTCAGAAAGGGGTTTTCCCCCAAAAGTAACTGACTTCTGGGCCCGGGGTTTCAATTTCAGATAAAGGGTGCCAAAAACTGGGGTCTGGGTTGAATACAAAGTAATAGGGTTCCTCAAAGTAAAAGACAGGGGGGCGAATACATTTGCAGATAGAGGGGGTCCTCAAAGTATGACCTTTGGGCTGAAAATTGAGATAGAGGTGTCCTTAATAACTTCCCGGGCTGAAAAACTTTTTCAGAAAGGTGCCTACAAAAATACTGCACCCCCGGGCGAAATACCCCTGCAAAAAGGGTGTCCTACAAAGTAAAGACCCGACTGAAACATTGCAGATAAGGTTCCTAACAAAGTAACTGACCCCAGGGCAAGGGATCATTGTAGATAAGGTGTTACAAATACTTTACCCCGGGGGTGAAACATTGCAGTAGAGGGGCCTGCAAAGTACTGACTCTGGGGGTGAATACCTGCAGATAGAGGGGTCCAAAAAGTACTGACCCCAGGGGTAATACATTGCAGATAAGGTGTCCACAAATACTACTCCGGGGGGTGAATACATTGAGATAGAGGTGCCCACAATGTACTGATCCAGGGCTTTAAAACATTGCAGATAGAATGGCCCAAAAGTAAAATGAATCGGGGGGGAATAATTGCAAAGAGGGTCCCTACAAAGTACTGAAATCCAGCTAAATACATTGCCCGATAGAAGTGGCCTACAAAGTCTGAATTGGGGCGAATACATTGCACAAGAGGGGGGTCCTATAAAGTACTCACTCTGGGGGGTTTAAAGCATTGCAGATAGAGGTTCCTACAAAGTACTGACCCCCGGGGCTGAATACATTGCGATAGAGGTGCCGCAAAAGTACGACTCTGGGCGGGAAAAAATTTCAGATAAGGTGTCCACAAAGTACTGACTCCCGGGATGAATAATTTAAAAAGGGTTCCTACAAAAAACTGACCCCCGGGGGTAATACATTTGCAGAAAGGGGGGTCCTGCAAATAATACTCTGGGCAAAAAACACGCAGATAGAGGGGGTCCTACAAAGTACTGACCCCGGGGCCCGAATACATTGCAATAAGGGGGCCTACAAAAAATTTTGATTCGGGTGAATGGCATTGCAGATGAGGTGTCCAAAAAAAAGTAACGACCCCGGGGCCCCGAATACATTTCAATGAGTGGCCTGCAAAGTCTGACCGGGGGGTGGGGAATACTTGCAGATAGAGGGGTCCCCCAAAAAAATATGACCCCCGGAAAAAATACATTGTAGATAGAGGGGTCCAACAAAGTAGACCCCCGGGGGGGAATAAATTTTCAAAGAGGGTCCCCGCAAAATAATGAAATGGGGCTGAATACACAGTTAGAGGGGTTCCCCAATAAAGTCTGACTCCGGGGGGGGTGAATACATCGATAGAGTTCCCAAAAAAAGTATGGGGCTCCCCGGGGGTAAATACTTTAAAAAAGGGTGCCTACAAAGTACTGACTCCGGAGCTAATACATTGCAGGAGAGGGTTCCTACAAAGTACTGAAAACCCCAGGGGAGAAAAAATGTAGTAGAGGTGTCCCCCACAAAAAACGACCCCGGGGCTGAATACATTCAGAAAAAGGGTCCTGCAAAGTACTGATTGGGGCTGGGAAAACATGCAGATAGAGGGGGTCCCCACAAGTATGACCCCGGGCTGAATAAAAATTTCAATAGGGGTGTCCTACAAAAAAACGATCCCCCCGGGGGAAACATTGCAGATAGGGGGGTGTCCTACAATTAAAATGACTCCGGCTAATCATTGCAAAAAAGAAGTTGGGGCCCACAAAGTACTGAAAACTGGGGCTGGGAAATACATTGACAAGGGTTCCTATAAAGAATCACTCTGGGGCTGAATGCATTTGCAAATAAGGTGTCCAAAAAAGTACTGACCCCGGGCTTAAAAACATTGCAATAATGGGCCGCCCCCCAAAGTACTGACTCTGGGGGGGGGAAATAATTTTCAGATAGAAAAGGTTCCCCCCCAAAAGACTGGACCCAGGGCAGAATACATTTTTTAGATAGAGGTTCCCTACAAAGTACTGACCCCGGGGCTGAATACAGCAGAAGAGGTGTCCCCCGCAAAAAATACCCCCCCTCTGGGGCTGAATAAAACCAAAAATAAGAGGTGGTTCCTAAAAATACTGCCCCCCCGGGGCTGAAACTTGCAGAAAAGAGGTGTCCTACAAAAATACTGACTCCGGGTTTAATACATTGCCCCATGAGGTTCCACAATGTACTGACTCAGGGGTAAAAAACATTGCAATAGAAGTGGCCTACAAAATACTGAATCTGGGGGTGAATACATTGCACATAGGGTCCCTTAAAATACTCACTCTGGGCGAATCATTGCAATAAGGTGTCCTACAAAGTCCGACTCTGGGGCTGGCATTGCAGATAAGTGGTCCCCGCAAATTACTGACCCCCGGGCTGAAAAACTTGCAGATAAGGGGTCCTACAAAGTACACCCCCGGCGGAATACATTGTAATAGAGGTTCCAAAAGTACGACCCCGGGTTAAAACATTGCAGATAGAGGTGGGCCGAAAGTACTGACTCTGGGGCTGAATAACTGCAATGAGGGGTTCCTCAAATACGACCCCCGGGGGTGAAAAACTTGCCGATAGAGGTGTCCTACAAAATACTGATCCGGGGCTGGAAAACATTGCAGAAAAGGGGTTCCTACAAAGATGACTCAGGTTAATCATTTTCGATAGGGGGTGTCCAAAAAAGTACGACTCCGGAGCTGAATAAAATTCAGATAGAGGTGTCCAAAAAAAGATGACTCCCGGGGGGGGGGAATAAAATGCAGAAGAGGGGGCCTACAAAGACTGACCCCAGGGCGGAATAATTTTTGATAGAGGTGTCCAAGAAGGTATACTCCGGGGGGAAAACATTGCAGATAAGGTGTCCTGCAAAGTATGCCTGGGGCTGAATACCTGCAGATAAGTGTCCCCGCAAAGAATGACCCGGGCTGAATAAATGCAGATAGAGGTATCCTACAAATACGACCCGGTGAATACATTGCGATAGAGGTGTCCTACAAAGTACTGACTCCCCGGGTGGAATACATTTCGATGAGGTGTCCTACAAAGACTGTCTCCGAGGTTGATACATTGCAGAAAAAAGGGGCCTACAAATTACTGACTCCCGGGGTGAATATATTGCGGGTAGAGGGGTCCTACAAATTCTGACTCCGGGCTGAAAAATTTCAGATAGAGGTGTCCGCAAAGTATGGGGTCTGGGGGCCGAATACACGCAGATAAGGTGTCCTAAAAGACGACCCCGGGGCTGAAAACATTTCAGATAAGGTTAATAAAAATACGATCCGGACGGGAAAACATTGCAGACGAGGGGCCCACAAAGTATGACTCTGAGGTTGAAACATTGCGATAAGGGTCCTAAAAGTTGACTCCGGGGTGAATACATTTTCAGAAGAGGTTCCCACAAATATGACCCCCGGGGCAAATACAGTAATAGGGGTTTCTACAAAGTAGACTCCGGGCTGAAAACATTTCGATAGAGGTGTCCTGCAAAAAAATGACCTGAGCTAATACACGCAGACAGAGGGGTCCTACAAAGTACTGACCCCGGGGTGAAAAAAATTGCGATAAAAGGGGTCCTACAAAGTACTGACTCCGGGACGAAAAAATTGCAATAAGAGGTGTCCTACAAAGTCTATCGGTTAATACATTGCAGATAGAGGGTCCCAAAAAACGACTCCCGGGGCTGAATATTTTGCGGATAGAGGTGCCTACAAATACTGACTCCGGGGGGTGAATACATTGCAGATAGAGGGTTTCCCAAAAGTACTGCTTTCCGGGGCTGAAAAACATTGGATAGAGTGTCCTACAAAGTACTGACTCGGGGCGAAAAAACATTCAGAAGAGGTGTCCTACAAAAAAACTGACTCCGGACGAATACATGCAGTGAGGGGTCCTACAAAGTATGGCTCCGAGGTTGAAAACATTTCAGATAGAGGATCCTACAAAGTAATGTCTCCGGGGGGCAATAAATTGCACAAAGGGTCCCACAAAGTCCGACTCCGGGGGTGAATACATTTCAGATAGAGTGTCCTACAAATACTGACCCCGGGGGTCAATAAAATGCACCCTGAGGGGTTCCTACAAATTACTGACTCTGGGGGAATACATTGCGAAGAGGGTCCCCACAAAGAATGATCTGGGGCTCAATACTTGCAGATAGGGTTCCAAAAAATACGATCTGGGGGTCAAAAATTCACATAGAGGTGTCCTACAAAGTACGATTCCGGGCTGAAATATTTCACTTAAGGGGTCCACAAAGTCCTGACCTGGGCGAAAGCATTGCAGATAGAGGGGCCCACAAAGTACTGACTCCAGAGGTTGAATACATTGAGATGAAGGTCCACAAAGTACGACTCCAGGCTGAAAAACATTTCACATAAAGGGTGCCCCACAAAGTACTGACTCCGGAGGTGAATACATTTAGATAGAGGGGTTCCACAAAATTGACCCGGGGGCTAATACATTGCAGATAAAGTGTCCTACAAAGATGAATCTGGGCGAATACATTGACAAAAATGTGTCCATAAAGACTCACTCTGGGGGCTGAAAAACATTGCAGATAGAGGGGCCAAAAGTAGACTCCGGGGGCTCAATACATTCAGATACTGTCCTACAAAAATACTACTCCAAGGCTGAAAAAATTGCACATAGGGTTCCTACAAAGTACTGACCTGGGGGGAATACATTTCAGATAGAGGTGTCC
This sequence comes from Phyllomedusa bahiana, assembly GCA_025379985.1. Taxonomy (NCBI): domain Eukaryota; kingdom Metazoa; phylum Chordata; class Amphibia; order Anura; family Hylidae; genus Phyllomedusa; species Phyllomedusa bahiana. The sequence goes on from JAODAL010009070.1 coordinate 98,923, forward strand.
TACAAAAGACTGATCCCCGGGGGCTGAATACATCGTAGATAAGGGGTCCACAAAACTGACCCCGGGCTGTACATTTCAGATAGAGGTTTCCACAAATACGACTCTGGGGCTGAATATAAGCAGTAAAGGGTGTCCTACAAAGTACTGACCCCCCGGGGGAATCTTGTAGATAGAGGGGCCCCTTTAAAAAAACTGACTCCGGTTTGAATACATTGCAGATAGAGGTTCCCACAAAGTACTGCTCCGGGGGGTGAATACATTGCAGATAGAGGTGCCAAAAAAGTACGACCCCCGGGACTGAAACAGTGCGAAGAGGTCCACAAAGTACGACTCCGGAGCTGAATACTTTGCAGACAGAGGTGTCCTAAAACTACTGACCCCAAGGGTTAAAATAATCTCTCCAAACACATTTTAGTTCTTTATTTTGCAAAAATTTGGAAGAGCGCAAATTATTTTCTTTACACTTCACAAATTCTTGTTACTTTGTGTAGCTCGATCACGTAAAATGGCAATAAAATAAATTGACGTTTGTGGCTGTAACATTTCAAGTGGAGGGAAGACATCTGCAACCCAATGTATGTCTAGGCCCATTGTGGTCCCACCCGATACCATCCCTTCTGGCTGGAGTGTCCAGATTCCACTTTAGACTGTTTCCATGGGAGTTTTTGTTTGATCCTCCCCGTCAGAGGGTAAAAAGGGCCTTTTACTGATGGACACAAGTGGCCTATGGACTAGGTTAGATATAGTGGGGTCGGTCGGGTTTCTGTTGCAGTGTCCGGCGTTTTTATGAAAAAAAAATAAAAGGAGCATCCGCAATATTTTTTCCTCATTTTCCCGACAAAAATTGTGATGGAGATTTTTACAAACCCGTGAGGCAAGTTTGAACCCGGCCTTACTAAGATACAATCTGAGCAAGTAAGGCTACTCGTCCTTCACCCCTGAGCGAGAGGAGGGACTTGTTCTGATTCCAGACTTCACATCCTTCTCCTCAGCAATTTCTTGTCATTTATTAGAAGTATCATTTCTCCATAGTTATCAAAACCAAGAAATCAGCTTCTGTCCCCCAAACCAGCTCCCACATCCATCCAATCACAGCGCGGGACAAGCCTTCAGATGCCCGGTAATTGGGTGGAGCACGTAGTGGGTGGAGGGATTATGGTGGACACATCATGGCAGCTGTCAATACCCATAGGTGGCTCTTTAGGGTATGTTTACCCGACTTATTTGGATGCTGATTTTTCAGCACCCAAAACCGCATCAAAACCACACCTGAAACACACTTCTTCAGAAGAGGTTTTTGACGAAGTTTTGATGAGGCTATGATGAGGTTTTAAAGATACGTGGTTTTCAACGCGGTTTTCATCTAGATTAGACTACAGCTATATAAATGGTTAAAAATAAAGTCCACCCTCACAATTATTTACTAAACATAGGATTCTCCATTTAGTTTTGTGATACAGACAAATTCATTGTACGTGTCTGTGAAATATATACAATATATATTAGTTTTTATTTAAAAAAATTGAAATAATGACGGACACTAACCAAGTGCTACATTCGGATGAAAACTAAATGAAAATTTTGTTGATCCGATATACAAGAATGATTCACCGACGTCGCCTGAGGAGGGTTAGTACCCAAACGTACTATATAGTTAGCTATATACCGTATATATTCGAGTATAAGCCGAGACACCTACCTTTGCCACAAAAAACTGGGAAAACTTATAGACTCAAGTATAAGCCTAGGGTGGAGAATGTAGTGGCTGCTGGCAAATTTAAAAAAAAAATGGATACCAATAAAATTGTATAGGCAGTTTAATGTCCGCCATATGCAGTTTAATGTCTCTCATAGGCAAGTATATGTCCCCCGTAAGCAGGTATAGACAGTTTTATGTCGCCCATAGGCAGACATAGTTAGGTACATGACCCTCATAGACAGATATAGGCCAGTATATGACCCCCATAGGCAGGTATATGACCAATATAGGCAGGTATATGACCCCCATAGGCAGGTATATGACCAATATAGGCAGGTATATGACCGTCATAGGCAGATGTATGTCCCCCATAGGCAGGTATAGGCAATTATAAGCAGGTATGTGTTCCATATAGGCAGGTATATGACCCCCATAGGCAGGTAGAGGCTGCTCTGACTCCCAGGCACTCCGTCTTCGGGCACAGGCGGCATGATGTCATCAGGCCGCACAGGCAGCATGATGACATAGTACGCTGCCTGTGCCAGAGACTCCGGAGTGGGCCGCAAGTCTGCTTGTGGCCCCTTCCGGAGTTCTATTGCGAGGCAGGGAGTGCTCGCTCTAGAGCCTTCTGCTGTATGTGCTCCCAGGAGTCGCATACAGTCGAAGTGATCCCCGCCGGTGCGCTGGCCATAGCAGTGCCCGTACGCCGACGGGTGACCGGAGAGCTGTATGTGCTCCCAGGAGACGCATACAGCTGCCAAGATCGCCGACAGCGCCTAGGCTATGGCAGCGCCCCGACGCTGTCAGCTAACTCGGGATTCAGCTGTATGCGCTCTATGCGGAGTCACATATAACTGAAGTGTCCCTGCCGGTGCTTGGGTCATCGCAGCGCCCGAGCGCCGACAGTGACTCGAGTATAAGCCGAGGAGGGACTTTTCAGCTCATTTTTTGGGCTGAAAAACTCAGCTTATACTTGAGTATATACGGTATGTACACTCACCGGCCACTTTATTAGGTACACCTGTCCAACTGCTCGTTAACACTTAATTTCTAATCAGCCCAATCACATGCGGCAACTCAGTGCATTTAGGCATGTAGACATGGTCAAGACAATCTCCTGCAGTTCAAACCGAGCATCAGTATGGGAAGAAAGGTGATTTGAGTGCCTTTGAACGTGGCAATGGTTGTTGGTGCCAGAAGGGCTGGTCTGAGTAATTCAGAAACTGCTGATCTCCTGGGATTTTCACGCACAACCATCTCTAGGGTTTTACAGAGAATGGTCCAAAAAAGAAAAAACATCCAGTGAGCGGCAGTCCTGTGGGCGGAAATGCCTTGTTGATGCCAGAGGTCAAAGGAGAATGGGCAGACTGGTTCAAGCTGATAGAAAGTGCAACAGTGACTCAAATAGCCACCCGTTACAACCAAGGTAGGCAGAAGAGCATCTCTGAACGCACAGTACGGCGAACTTTGAGGCAGATGGGCTACAGCAGCAGAAGACCACACCGGGTGCCACTCCTTTCAGCTAAGAACAGGAAACTGAGGCTCCAATTGCCCAAGCTCATCGAAATTGGACAGTAGAAGATTGGAAAAACGTTGCCTGGTCTGATGAGTCTCTATTTCTGCTGTGACATTCAGATGGTAAGGTCAGAATTTGGCGTCAACAACATGAAAGCATGGATCCATCCTGCCTTGTATCAACGGTTCAGGCTGGTGGTGGTGGTGTCATGGTGTGGGGAATATTTTCTTGGGACTCTTTGGCCCTTTGGTCCAAATTGAGCATCGTTGCAACGCAACAGCCTACCTGAGTATTGTTGCTGACCATTTTCCTTCACCCTTTTTTACCACAATGTACCCAACATCTGATGGCTACTTTCAGCAGGATAATGCGCCCATGTCATAAAGCTGGAATCATCTCAGACTGGTTTTCTTGAACATGACAATGAGTTCACTGTACTCAAATGGCCTCCACATCACCAGATCTCAATCCAATAAGCATCTTTGGGGATGGTTGGAACGGGAGATTCGCATCATGGATTCAAGGGCCGACAAATCTGCGGCAACTGTGTGATGCCATCATGTCAATATGGACCAAAATCTCTGAGAATGCTTTCCCGCACCTTGTTGAAATCTATGCCACGAAGAATTGAGGCAGTTCTCAAGTCAAAAGGGGTCCAACCCGTTACTAGCATGGTGTACCGAATAAAGTGGCCGGGGAGTGTATATATTGGTTTCTATGCATGTAAGTTTCTTTTGATGTATGTTTGTTTCAATAGATGTTTGCATTTTTTTATGTACTTTTATTTTGTTTGTACATATGTATGTTTATCTGCTTTGTATTTTTTCTACTTTAGATGCACCTAGAGCTTATAGTAGGCAAATATTAATTTTAAATATGGAATCTCTTGATGCATAGTGACACCGTCTTTCAGCATCATCAAACAACTAAGGGGGTGGTCACACGGCATATTTGCGGGAGATACTTCTTTGCATAATTACGCTTTAATGCGCCGGAAGTATGTCCCGCAAAAACAGTAGAATCATAGCACTCATTGATTCAAGATTATACACGCATGTGTCACGGGGTGGGCCCGCGACCCATACCTCCCGTCCGGGTCGCGGGCACACCCGCATCTCCGCACTAGGCGGCAACCTGCCGCCCGCATGTCGGGCGTTGGGGGGCGCGTCACAACCGGCCGGTCCGGCCTCTCCTACTTGCCCGTGCCACGCTCCTGTTGCAGTCTCAGCTCCCGTCGTTGGCGGCGTCCCCGACATCTAATTGGCCGCGCTGCCTGCGCGGCACTCGCGAGATGTTAAAAGGCCATGTACCGGTAATTTGCTATTTGCCGGGTCACCTGCCCTTATTTTAAGCCTTGCCCCTGTCCTGGGGTCGTTGCCGGATCTTTAGTGCCATTTGCCTATAGAGAAAGCCGTTCTAAGCCTTGTGCCTGTTATAAACCGTGTACCGAACCATTAGCTTCCTTTCCTCGACCAACGAGCTTCTTGCCGCCTGCCCTGACCTTTGACTGATCCACGAGCCACAGAATCTGTGCCGCCTGCCCTGAACCTTCAGCCTGTCCCCGACTACGAGCCTGCCTGACGATTCTGCACCACGCAAAAAAAAAAAAAAAAAAAACAAAAAAAAAAAAAAAAAAAAAAAAAAAAAAAAAAGAAAAAAAATAAAAAAAAAAAAATAAAAAGTAGTGTAGAGTGTGAAAAAAAAAAAAAAAAAAAAAAAAAAAAAAAAAAAAAAAAAATAAAACAAACCTACGTCTGCCACCGCAGAAGCAAGTCACGTCAGGGGACGACCTGGTAGCTCACCGCCACAGCAAGTCCATCCCCGCCTTTGCGGCGGGCCTCTGGTGAAAAACCGGGACCTATTAGATTCCTTTCCCTGGCTGGCTTAACACCATCAGCTTGGCGGTGGTCAGGGGATCCACTTCTACGATCCGGGTACTGTGACAGTAAGATCCGTCCAAGGATCCCGCCAAGGTGCCATCTGCCGTCTGACAGCTGACCTCAAGACCGCCATTGTGGCTCAGCAGTCACAACGCTACTCTCAGCAATCCCACAACTCGGTCCATCTCTCCTGCCATGATCAGGCATGCTCCTGCCGCTCAACAGCAACAACCCGCGCCTCCCGTGCCTCCCAGCCCGCGGCCCCCACGTTTCCGGCTCCAACCGGCTGGCCGACGGCTCTCCGCTATCTAATGCGCGGCCAAATTCGATGGGACGTCAAGGCCTGCAGGGGCTTTATCCACCAATGCCTACCTGCACATAGAGTTAATGGTCAACCAATTTTCCTACCAAACGTTCTAAGTGTGGCGTTCGTGGCTAAGCCATCTCTCTAGGAAAGCCCTGGCCTGCGCTACCCCACTCTGGGACAGGGACGATCCGGTCACAGCTAACCTGGCTTCATTCCTCACGCGAGTTCCGTGAGCGTTTCAGGAACCACCCCGGGCATCGTTGCCGAGAACGCCTTGCTAAATCTACGACAAGGGGACTGCATCTGTAAGGCGATTAATGCCGTACGGTTTCCAGCACTTTGGGCCTCGAGTTATCGTGGGATAAAGCGGCGTTTGACTGCAACCATCAAAAAGGGACCCTCATCCAGCCGCATCAATGGATGCTCTATCCGCCCGGGATCTCCCTTCTTCCGGTGAGTGACCCTTATCTCCCTGGCCACTCGGATTGACATCCCGTTTCTCTCTCTCAACGCCCAGGAGGACTCCGGCTGTAACGGGAGCAAGCTAGACACCGCCGTCGTCTTCCTCGTCTGGCCCCCAGTATTTCAAAGGCCTGCCTCAGTTGCCCACGCGACACCTGGCCGCCGAAGAGGCATGGAGGTGGATCGGAGCCCACCTGTCTACAACTGAGCTGACCAAAGACGTTGAGGAAGAATACTTTGTCTGTACGTGGCAGGTGCAGACCACTATCCGCAGATCCTGCCCACTTTCGCGTCCCTCCAGCGTCCGTGAAAACGGGCGCACCTAGACAACGTAGAGAGGAGCGTCGCCTAGGTGAGCAGCAAGCCCTCTCCCGCCTTACCATTGCCCGTGATCGTCGGCACTCGTGTCTGTTGCCCAATTTCAGGCTACTGCTTTTCCTGGACTCTGGGTCTGCGGAAAATTCTGGACGCGTGCCTGGTACCCCATCATAACCTCCCTGTTAGTCCGCCTGAAATCCCCTACTCATATCTCCTCGGTTCATGGAGAGATTCTCAAGGATCCAATTCGGTTTCCGAACCGACCCCTGGTCCTACAAGTGGGGGTGTTTGCATAAGGAGAGGACTTGCGTTCTAACGTACTAACCCCGTATCCTCCTCGTTCCATTCTCCTTGGTCTCCCCGTGGCTGAACGCACGCTCCCGTGCACGATTGGCAGTCGGGTCGAAATCCTAAGTTGGGTACGGAGTTGTCAGTCTCGCTGTTTGGTGTGCACACCTGTCGCCCGTATGCTGTTCCCACTTCTTATTCTTCTACGGGTCCGTCTAATTTGCCTCTGACCGGGGTCCTTCCGCCACCATACCAACCTTTGCAGACGTCTTCTCCGAGAGCAAGCGAGGACTTTGCCGCCCCATCGCCCAAGACGACTGTCCAGTTGATCTCTTCTGCCCGGGACGTCTCCACCACGTGGCAGGGTGTACCGCAAACGGCCCCTGTCGGTTACCTTGAGACCTTGGCTAAGTCTACCTATATCAAGGAAATCTCCATAGGGGTTCAATCCGCAAGATCCATCCTCCCCAGCGGGGCCGGTTTCTTCTTCGTGCGGCGTAAGAAGGCGGTAGTCCTGCGTCCTTGCATAGACTTAAATCGTGGCTCAACAAGATTTACGGTAAAGAACCGCATCCCCCTGCCTTTGATCACGGAACTCTTTGACCTTCTAACGGGTGCCAAGATCTTTACTAAACTGGACCTTGCCGAAGGGCTAAATAATCTCATACGGATACGTGAGAGGCGCACGAAATGAAGACCATGCTTTCATTCAACACACCCCAGCACGTGGCACTTCGAGCTACCTGGTCATGCCCTTCGGGCTCTGCATGCACCGGCCGCTTCCCAATAATTCGTCAATGACATCTTCCGGGGACCTACAGTACACATGCGTTGGTTGTGTATCTTGAACGACATTCTGGTTTTCTCCTCCCGACCCTTAATCCCATCAAGTTCACCGTGCGCCAGGTCCTCAGACTGTCTAAGGGCCAATCCGCCTATATGCCAAACTTAGAAGTGCCCAGTATTCATCAGCAGAGGCCTACAATTCCACGTGCTGTCTACATCATATCTGACAAGGTCTACAGATGGATCCCGCGAAGTATGTTCTGCCACCTAAGCAGTGCCGGCGTCCCGTGGGTTCTCCTGAGCCATAACAAAGAATCCTGGGGTTCGCCAACTATTACGCAATATATACCAACATTATTTCCTCGCTGTTGTTCTCCCATAGTGGCCCAATTTGAAACCAAGTAGGAAACGCAAATCCTAAGCTCTGGCCACCAGCGCAGAGGAGCCTTACTCTAAGTTTAAAATGTGCCTTCGCCTCTGCTCCAGTAGCACTCACGGCCTGATACTGAACAACCATGATTTCTCGAGGTTCCCCCGACGCCTCCTCGGTGGGGTCCGGGGGCCATCCTCTCCCAAAAGTGCCCAAAATGCAAAACCCTCACTTGCCGGGTTCTTCTTTCGAAAAGTTTTTCCTCTGAGGCTGAAAGGAACTACTCTATCGGCGACCGGGCAATTGCTGGCCATCAAAGCTGCTCCTGGAGGAGTTGCGGTATCTCTTGGAGGGGCTCGTCACCCTGTCCAGCATCTATACCGACCATAAAAACCTGCTGTATCTCCCAGTACTGCCCAAACTCTTCAAATCCCATCTGCCAGCGCGGTTGGGTCCTCTCTTCTTCTCCCGTTTAATTTTTCTCATTCATTTTTCGCGCCCGCGGAGCGAAAAGTCAAGGCCGGACGCCCTCCTCCCCGTCTTCGGATGTTACTGTACGAGTTCCCACTCCACTTGCACATTAACCCTCCAGAACTGTCTCATCACTGCCGCACACAGTAGATCGTGCAACACATAATCTCCCGGCAAGACATTATATACGTCCCCAGCTCTTCGGAAGAATGATATTGTCATGTTGTCATTGCTCCCTGTATGGCGGGACCCCAGGAGTACATAGGTCCTTGCTCTCCTCTATCTCCCGTTTCTACTGGTGGCCGAGCCTAGCCCAGGAAGTTCGTGAAGTTCGTGGAGGCCTGCGCTTCCTCCTGTGCCCTGACAAGCTCCTCGTCTCAAACCGGCAGGTCTGCTCCTGCCTCTACCTTATACCCAGCTGTGCCTTGACCCCATGTGGCCATGGATTTTATAATCACGGAATCTCCCTCCTTCCTTCCTGCTGGCAACACCGTGATCTGGGTGGTCACTGACCCGTAGTTTTCAAGATGTCCCACATTATATTCCCTCTGCCGGGTCTACCCTCACTCCTCCGCGCTGCCAGGTCAATTTTTTTCCTGCATATATCTTTCGGCTGCATGGGTTCCCGCAGCCCATAGTGTCGTGGACCGAGTCGGTTCATTTGTTTCCAGATTCGCGCTCCCATCTGTAACCAACTACAAATGAAACTGGACTTTTTCTTCGTCCTACCACCCACCCCCATTTCCAATGGGCAGGTAGAGAGAGTAAACCAGACCCTATGTTGCTACCATGCGCCACTGTTGTCTCCGCACCCAGGACGAATGTTCCAGCTTGTTTGCCCTGGTCCGAGTTTTTCGTATAAACTCATTGAGACTCGGAAGCTGCATGAGCTGCTCCCTTTCTTTTATGTCTACGGGCTCATCCCCCCGCCCCCCCCGCCCCCTTTCTGCTCCTCTCGGAGGTCCCTGGCTGTGGAAGAGCTGTCCAGGACCTGACAGCTATCTGGAAACAGACTCTCCATTTTGTTCGCTACTGCAAAGGCCTTCCGCCCGCACCAAGGCACAAGCCGACAAAGCGAAGATCTCCGCCAACCTTTTCCCCAGGTGATCAAGGTTGTGGGTTGTCGGCTAAATATATTACGTTTCAAGGTTCCCGAGCTATAAGCAGGTCCCCGGTTCCTGGGTCCATTCGAGTGCTCAGCGCATTATATAACCCAGTAGCATACAAGCTCCGCCTTCCCCCCCACTATGAGGGTCCCGAACTCCTTCCAGTCCCCTGCTAAAACCGCGTCATCCTTAATCGCTTCTCGTCGGTACTTTCTCCTTCCCACTACTGAAGCCTGACACCAACCGATGTTTTACTGTAAGAGATCTAGATATGAAGGACTGTCAGAGGGAAGCGATTTTTTCTCATTGACTGAGGGGGTTCGGCCCGAAGAGAGGTCCTGGGAGCCAGAAAAAACAATATATCTGGATCGGGAAAAAAATTCAGAGGTTCCTCCGGAACCAGAAGGAGGGAGGCCGAAGGGGGGGGGGTTACTGTCACGTGGGCCCCGCGATCCCCCGTCCTCCTCGGGTCGCGGGCACACCCGCTAAGCTCCGCACATAGCGGCAACCGCCGCCGCGCAATGTCGTGCGGTTGCCGGCTCACCCGGTCCGTCGCGGCTCTCACCTATTAAAACTGTCCTGTGTGGCGCGCGGGTCGTCCTGTTCAGTTCTCAGGCTCCCGGCGCGCGCGCCCCGACATCTTAATTGCGCGCAGCCTGAGCGCCGGCACTGCGGATTTGGAAAAAGGCCAGTGTACCGGTATTGGCTATTGCCGTCACTGCCTTATTTTAAGCCTGGCCCCTTCCTGGGGTCTTGCCGGATTCTTTAGTGCCGATTGTTGCCTATAGGGAAAGCGGTTCTAAAGCCTTGTTCCATGTATCACCGTGTATACTCAGTAACCTTTAGCTTCCGTTCCTACGACCCACAGGACGCTTCTGCCAGCCTCCCTGACCTTGTGCATGTTCCACGACCCCGAAAAACTGTGCCGCCTGCCCTGACCTTCTAGCTTCCCCGACACGAGCCTTGCCTGACAGATTCTGCACCACGCTACACCTCGGCTTGCCACCGCAAGCAAGTCACGTCAGGGGGACGACCTTGTATACTCCTCCCTGCCCGCAGCAAAAGTCCAGTCCCGCTTTGCGCGGTCGGGCTCTGGTCGAAAGAACCAGGACCGACTTAGATATCCGTTCCCCTGGCGTGAGGCTTACAACCATCGCTTGCTGAGTGGTCCATGATCCACTTCTACGTCCTGGTACGATGTACAAAGCAATATATCACTGAGGATGGGAAATTTAAAGTGAATGTGGGTGGAGCTGAAGTGCTTTAGAATTAAGCGAGCACTTATAAACCATCAGTTGTATAATGATGCTCTTATGGTATGAAAAATGCAATTTGTGTGTTTCCATAAATATAAGTTTAATAGAACTTTATTTTTACATATTAATGATTATTTTATAATTTTTGTTTTAGGAAAGAAGACGATTATCCCGCAAGTATTGAGTGCATCCAATCAATACTTTGAGGGAAGAGCGTGGCCATATTGGTCAACTGTATGGAGAGATGAGATGGTAAGTTTAAAAAATAAAGATAATGAAACAGAAATTGATTAACCCGTTAAGACCCAAGCCTGAAAAGTCCTAATGACCAGTATTTTTTTTTAGTATTTGCCTCCTTGTGTTTCGACAGTTGTAACTTTTTATTTTTTCAGTGACACAGTTGTATTAGGTCTTGTTTTACAAAGTTGTACTTTTTGGGGGCATAGTTTGAGTTTACATATAGATCACTGTTGAATTTTTTTTCTAAATTTTTTATAAATATTTTTAAATTATTGTTTAACACCGTTAACATTTCACACTACATAACCTGTTAGATGAATAATACCTGTTATTATGGTTGTGTAGATACCTAATAGGCGTTTGGTTTTTTTGTAATGTAGGCATAACTATTTTTTATTAAATATTAATGTGTATTTTATTATTTATTTTATTTTATTTTTTCCTGCACCTTTTTTTTTTCTTTTTTTTTAACAATTTACCATGAAGGGATAGCTATTTTACAAATTTTTTTTTACACTTCGTAATGTATTAGCATATTCATGTATGCTTATACATTACACTCTGTGTCAGCGTGACACAGGCAGTAGTCAGGGCAGCACCAAGCCTTGATTGCTGGCTTGTAAGGCTAGATCTACACAGCATTGGACAAAAACCGTTGGAAAGTCAACCATTTTTTTTTCCCAATGCATGACCGCGGTTTTTGTCACTGTATTTGTAAGAACAGTGGTTGTCTCTAGGATTTTTTGCCACCGGCCCATACAATTGATTGTATGAGAAACCGATGAAAAAAACGTAAAACGCCGGCGCATTATACATCATATTTTTAAATCCGCCGGCGCCAGGAAACAAGCTTTAAAAAAACAAATTGTGTAGACTACAGACAGCAAAACGGTTGGATTTTCAGCGGTCCAATATACTAAAAACGCCAAAAATTCGACCGTTTTCTTGTGCTGTGTGGACATAGCCTTATACAGACAGCCCTGGGGTTACTCTAGGTCCCCAGGGCTGACTGTACAGATATTTACAGGTCAAATCCCCTTTGATTATGCTGCAGTCATGGACCGTTCAAATCAGAGCGCCGGAGAGAGGAGGTTTCCTCCACTTCCCAGCGCTTACAGAGACTGTTGTAGGAACGGAGCTATTAACATGCAGAAAGACTATCTGCAATAACCAACGTCTATAGTCGGTGGGTAGTCGTTAATGAGTTAATTAATGTTTTTTAATCTAATACATTTATTCTATTTACCAAAGCTACCCAGAGAAGATTCTCAATTTTACAAGCACGACCCTGGAGGCCTTTTACTGGCTTGTGGATTGTTGGGCCGCACATCCAACTTTCAGACACCAACATGAGAAGATGCATCACTCCAACGGAACGACTGCTCATCATGTTGCGGTACTTTTTAAATTTCATTTTAATGTATTTGTTCTCCCATCCTTGTTTGACTACAGTCATATATTTTTTTCCAAATTTCTGATTATAGTTCAAACAATGACAAATAGTGAATTATTACCAATTATGTTTTTCACTTTCTTTTCAGATTTCTTGCAACATGGGAGAGTTTTGCATCGCTGCACAGCCAATTCCAGGTTGGAAAATCCACCATATACAGAATTGTGATATCCATGTGCCACATGATCTGGTAGCACTTGCAGCCCATCTCGTTGCCTAGCCCAATCCAGGACATTTGGTTGTAGGTAGCAGCAGGATTTGAGTCTGTGGCCAAATTCCCCAACTACATAGGCGCCGTTGATGGTAAGCACATATTTGTACCACAGCCACCATGATCAGGATCCATGTACTTTAATTATAAAAAGTATTTTTTGGTGGTCCTGATGGCAGTGGCTGATGCACGTTATAAGTTTGTTGCTATTGAAGTCGCCGCCTATGGAAGTACTGGGGACTCCTGGGCGCTGCTAAACCCGGAGTTTGGGAGGCAAGTGCTGCAAGACCAGGTGTCTCTACCCCCAACAAAACCGCTTCCGGGTACCACGCTTCCAGTCCCCTTCTTTGTCATGGTCGGGGATGAGTTTTTCCCACTAATGACCAACCTGCTGAACCCATACCCACAAAGGGGACTGGATGCTCGGAGGAGAATTTTCAATACGAGGCTGATGCGGGCATGATGCTTCGTGGAGTGCGCCTTTGGGATCATGAGTAGTAAGTGGAGGATCTTCACAACTGCAATGAGGTTGGATGGAACCATGGTGGATGCAGTTATCAAAGCTGCTTGTGTTCTCCACCACTATGTTCGGGATTATGATAGTCCCAACATGAAAGTGGAGACAGGCAGGCTTTGGTAACTCTCCATACTCATGGGGCCTTGGCCATCCATCCAACCGAGCTGCAGTGGTACGAGAAACCTTTATGGACTATTTCTTATCCCCCGAAGGTGCCGTGCCTTGGCAATTTAACAGCCTCAGTGGTTAACAGTGGTTTTGGTAGTGATGTATCTTCTTATGTCCGCTCCAAGGCCTCCAGGGTCAAAGATTTGTGGATCCCCTCTTGGCTCCTGTAGCTGCTGATTCCGAAGATGGAGGACTCTACTGCTACATGCTCCTCACACTCACTACTCTGGTCCCTTGGGATAAAGGCCAGTGTGACTGAAACATCGGACCATGGGATTACTATATTTCCTAAGGAGAGCTGTATATAACTTTTTCCATGATATGAGGTTTTGTTAATAAATATTACCTTTCCACAAATACCAGAAGGTGTGCCGTGCACTCTGTACATTGGATTTTATTGTAATTTTTTTTTATTTTTTTAAATAAAAATATAAAACTAATCTCAACAATTGACCCAAAAAAAAAGGGTTTCATGTATGAAAACTGTCTAGTGTAAGAGTTTTTTTTTTTTTGTAAACATAATTTTTATGAAATTTTACAATAACAAAAACATACAATAACTGTTCATTAGATGAGATACCACTTGATACACAAAGAAATAATATAAGGCAACATTACTACAGATAAGAAAAGTACTTAGCAATGAAAATATAAAATAGCACTAATGACATACTGTCGCGGTACCCTCCGCTCCGCGGGCGCACCCGTGGCCGCCCCCCCGGGCGCCCACCAGGGTCGGGTGCCGCCGCGGGACGAGCGGGGGTCCGCGCCTGCTGGGGACTCACCTGACCTCGCTCCTGTGCTGTCCGCGCCCTCTGCCGGCCGAGGCGCGCGTGCCCCTGTCCTAAGGCATGTGTGCGCTCGTTCTCGAGGATTTAAAGGGCCAGCGCCCCGATAATTGGCTAATTGCCAGGCGCTTCCCCTACTTAAGGTCACGTCCCACAATCAACCCTTGCTGGATCTATGTTGCCTCATGCCTTAGCTAAAGCGTTTCCTAAAGTGTATTCTCGCCCTACCGTGTACCAGACCTCTTTCTACGTTTCTCGACTCCGAACCTCTGCCGCCTGCCCTGACCTTCCTACCTGTATACGACCACGAACCATGCCGCCTGCCCTGACCTTCTGCCTGCCCACGACTACGATTCTCGGACTACGACTCTGTACCACGCTGCACCTCGGCCGCCATCGCAAGCAAGTCATGTCAGGGGGGACGACCTGGTAGCCTCACGCCGCAGCAAGTCCATCCCGCTTTGCGGGGTGGGCGGGGGGGTT